>JAOTNS010001839.1:0-59567 GCA_028476615.1 Culter alburnus
TGTGCAAAAGTGGTCAGAAACCCTCTGCTGACAGAACAAAAAGGAATCTGTGATATGGATTGTAACATTGAAAAAGGATGAGGCTTATTAGTCAGCTGGTATAAAACAGACTCCCAAATTCAGCTCCAGTTTGTGTTGAGTTACTACAGTCACACGGCTCCCCTAACACAAATATGGAGATGGTTTTTCCTCCAGCGCTTCACATCTACAGCTCAGGCAAAAATTGATTTTCGTTTGATCATTATAATGTGGATGTTGGTGATTGCAGTGTATTACTGTAACATGGGACAGCTCTGTTAATTAAAGAGTACGTATCACAGTGATTCACAGCATGACAAAAACCTCCCTCACTGCTCACATTCACTTCTGCTTTACACACGTTCTTAAACTCAAAACACAATGGGGCACGTTGTACAGTTACATTAATACAGTAAACACTGAAAAAGTAAAAGTAATGTTTTGAGGGATGCTTACATTTACTTTGGATATCTGTTTTCTATATTTCATATAAAGCAAATATATGCATATCTGAAACAAGAAAAGATGTGCAGTAGTGACAGATGAAGATTCTCTTCTAGTGAAGAGTGAGCTGTGACTGTGCTTCACCGACACACTTTCACTTTGTTTCATGTAATTTAATTGTATTAATGAGAAGTTTGTAGGTATTGGTACGTATTTTGCGATTTGCAAAAATTTTGCATACATAGGTATGTTTTTTCCAATAAGCCTGTATTGTATAAACCAGGCTGTAAAAAAAAATATATATATATATATATATCCTTAAAATGTACAGTAAAAAAACAGCACTTTACCGTAAAAATATGGTAGCTATACGTTTTAGGTTTTATGGACAGCACTTAGTTTACAGTCTATTTACAGATCAAAATGTTATATTTAAAGGTTTATATTGTAATAATTATTACATTATTATTATTTTAGCTATTAAATATATTAACCATTCTATACACCATTGATTAACAAGATATATTACAAAGAAAAAAATAATTTTTAAATTGTTGTATTAGTTTTTCTCAATCGATTGGACACATTTCTCTAAACTCAGTTCACTGCTCTCAGAACAAACACTCATCTAAACACACATCTCAATCAACTGTACTTTACTGCACAATGAAGCTCTGTGTTTATTTCTGCTAATGCATGTATTAAAAGTAAATATTATCATCAAAACTACAGTTGTGTTCTCTGTTGATTTTATAACATGTTCAGCAATAGATACACAATATACTAATGAAAAACATGTTATATATCGTAAATTCTTCAATGAGGAGTTTTATTTCCTCAACCACAAAATGTTACACAAATATGCAGCAAATGTTTACTGCAGTACTGTGATCACTCAACTTTATTGTTCGCTTCTGATTTATATCTGGCCTGAGAATTTCTTTACAGAATATATTCGTATCATGCATTATGAAAAAAAAAATGAATCCGGTTCTTCTGCCTCAACATCTCCACAGGCCTCTTCCATTGTGGTGGTTTTTGTCTAAAACATGACATTGAAAACAATGTTGCCATCCTCAGTCTTCTTGAACTTCAATTCTGAAAAATATTTGGACATTTACAGAACGTGCCACTCTAAGGCTGTATTAATATCTGCATTGGTTTCTATAGCAATGATGACATTACGTTTGTAGACTGAAACAGATTTCCAGAAATGTGCTTTTGAATAGAATTTCAATATTTGAGCTACAGGAGCGCAGGCAAACATGAACAGAAATCAATGACGACTGCTTACAAGACAAGAACACACAAAATTATACTAGAAACACATGAACAGAACTAAATGGTTACAAAATGAAATGTGATTTTTACCATTCACCATGATTTTACATTCATGTGTGGTTTGAAATCCTATTCAAATCACATTTCTGGAAATCCGTTTCAGTCTGACCTCTCTGATTGGATTTCATGTGGTTTATGTGACTTCCTCACTCCATGTAAAACATAAACATCAGACGTTGTTCAAGGAAACATGCTGAAAGTCGCTGCAGAAACAGGGTTGTGTTGTTACAAAGTGCTGGATGAGCAGAAAATGACAATATATCAGAAATGTTTTGAAACCAGCAGAGACGACAGTACAGAATAAAGCTGCCTGCTATGTTTCTGTCACTGCTTCATCATAATCCAGTAGACAACATCTGTATTGTAAACCCCTCCATGCTGCAGTTGTTGTTGGTGTTTTTAGCATGTGCCTAACAACTCAACGTCATTGCCATAGAAACCAATGCAAATATCCCGGAAAACAAAAGAGCGGCATGGACACACAAATCGGATCAGAACAGTTGTGATACACAATCTGGAAGTCAATCAATTTAGATCAGATTCCAATCAGATACACAAATAATCAGATTTGGACTGACAGTGTGAACGCAGCCTGAATGAAACACGAAACGGATTTAAAAACTTTTTGGACGTTACACTGCTAAATCTGATCAAATTTTAATCGGAAGTGAGATTAAGAAAAAATTGTGAGAAGTGAGAGGCACACGTGTAGTTTGTCAGATGTGGGAGGGTCTATTGTAGGAGGTGGGTGGGTCTTTCAGTGGCTCCTCCCTCTCAGAGCTCTTGACTGTCTTAAAGTTTCTCTCTCTGATCATCTCAGCATTATTCTACAGCACTGCTCATCTTTACACGTCACACGGACCAAATCACAAGATGATCACAATATCCTGTGCTTTCTTTACTCTTCTGACCTGTAAGTTTTCATCAGATCTGATGTCAGATTTCAAGTGTTTTGACACACAATCTCATATAAAGCTTGTTTTTATTCTGCAGGTGTCAGTGGAGTGACTGTAGTGACTCAGAGTCCATTAATCACAGTCAATAAAGGACAAACGGCTACACTGGACTGTAATCTGGGAACAGTAACTAATTCTGCTGCTAGATGGTACAAACAGACTCCAGGAGGAGTTCCTCAATAGTGTTAAGATTTTATCATGGCAAGCTCTCCAACATACGGATCTGGTTTCTCTGCTCCTAAATTCACATCAACACATTCATCTAAATCAGATTATAGTCTGATCATCAATAATGTGGATGTTGGTGATTCTGCAGTGTATTACTGTAACACATGGGACGACACTGCTAAAGAACACGTATCACAGTGATTCACAGCATGACAAAAACCTCCTCACTGCTCACATTCACTTCTGCTTCTAGACAACAGATGATAAGAGCAATACTTCACTTCTCACATTCATGATGAATTACAGTAAAAACTGATCACAGATGCTGATAATATTATCCAGTTTCTTTACTGTACCATAATTTAACTAATCTCTTATGGTGTTTTTTTTTGCTATTTTTTTGTCCTCACTGTTCACTACATGACTTCATTGTATGTAAAAGACAGTTCAGACATTCAGCTTTTCTTTTTTTTTTTGTGCTCTTCAGGAAACAGAAAGTCTTGTTAGTTTGTAATGAATGTTCCTGAAGCGTCCGTCATCAGTAGATCTTCATGTGTTTCTGTTCAGAGTGACTTTATGTCCTTCATTCACTGAGACAACAGCAGGATTCACTGCAGTCACTGACACCTGCAGAATAACAACAGCCATAAAACATAGAAAGCACTTTAATACACAGCAGTCAAACACAACTAATATGAAGACTAAAACAGCAACATGAGTGTCTGTGTTTGAATCTGAAGCGTTTCTCCATGAATTAAATGTGTAAAGGACACAGTCAGATGAGCTTGAGTGAGTGTTTCACTTCTGTTTGTGTCTCTTCACAGACTGAGGAGGTTTTTGTACGGCTAAACATATGAAATGTTTCACTGTGGTATTTGGACAAGGAACAAAACTCATTGTGACGGGTAAGTCATCTTTACACTGTATTTTCAATGGTAAAATATCAGTAACACTTTATTTTAGGGTCTTTTATCTAGTTGCTTCTTAGCATACATATTACTAGAATACTGGCTATTTATTATTAGTTATTAAGCAGATATTAATGTCTTATTCTCCATGACCTTATTCTATATTCTCAATCCTACTCAATAACTAAACTTAACACCTAACTTACTAATTATTAATAAGCAGTAAATTAGGAGTTTATTGAGGGAAAAGTCATAGTTAATAGTGAATAAATGTTCCCTATACTGAAGTGTTACCAAAATCGTTTCACTGTATTACATATAATCTACACTTCATTATAGATTTATAAACTCTTTATTTTTGGTTTACCTTAATTTACAGTTAAATGTGTGAATTCAGACAGTTTTATCAAGAACTTCCAGTAAACAGTCCTGAAATAAACTGAAAAGACTTTCACTACAGCTTTAACTTCCATCTCTGATTTCTATATGGTTCATAATTATATTCAGCTGTTATTACTATTATTATTATTATTACTACTACAGAAAAATCTGTACTCATGTTGTGATTTAAGGAAAAACATCTGCTTTGTGTTTAATTTGATGGATTTTTTTTTTAAAAATCCTCATTTGAATATAACTGATTAACATAAAATATTTTTACTGTATTTTTCACACTGCAGGACAGTTGAAAATGAGTCAGTGAAGGAACAAATATTATTAAAAATGGTAGAAATAAATAGTGTCAGAAGCTAAATTATACAGTGTGCCATATATATTCATGTACATTTTAACATAAAATCTTGATGCTGATATCAAAAATCCAACAAACTACTCAAATACAGCACTTGACTTTTATGTTGCAGGATATTTTTTATCAAGAACATTCAGATGCATTGAACATAAATAATGATGTTACATAAATCTTTATAAATAATGCAAGAAAATATTAATAGTTGACATGGTGATGTGTGAAATTGTAGAAATGAAAGCTTTAAATGTAGTCATAGTTCAGTATTTCAGAAGTGTGTCTGAGATGCAGATGTGTTTGTCCATCATGTTAATGGTGGTTTGTGTCGTGCAGATGCTGATGTTGCTCCTCCTGTGCTGAACATCCTCCGTCCATCCAGAGAAGAGCTGATCAGCTCCAGTAAAGTCACTCTGGTGTGTCTGATCGATCACATGTCTGCGGCTTTTGCTGATGTGCGCTGGCTTGTGAACGGGAACTCAGTCACTGAAGGCGTCTTCACCGGCTCTGCTGAACAGCAGCCTGATAAGAAGTTCAGGATGAGCAGTTATTTAACCATTGAGAGCTCAGAGTGGGACAAAGACAAAGATCTGACATGTGAAGCTTCTGTCGCCTCAAAAACCACCAGAACAAACATCAAGAAATCTGACTGCAGCGACTGAACTCAGACAATCTGATGTGTTGTTTGACTGATTATGATAGAGAGTAATAATATCTTCTGACGTAGTGTGATAGAAATCATGAATATAGAACTATCAAAATAGTTCAAGAATGGCTTTAACTGTGTCGTTTTCTGCAGACGTATTTCTGGCTTTAATGCGAATGTAAGAAGATTTACAACCTGTTTAATAAACTGCATGTTAAAAACAAACAGTTTTTGTTGATTTCTTGTTTCTTATTCATTACTAAGTCAATTTCACTTCTACAAGCAATGAAAGACTGAACAATGAAAGTGTATCAAAGACTCAAAAACCGTGTCTTCAGTTTGAAAAATATATAAAACCTCTGCTGCCATCTTCAGTGGAAAGAGCAAATTAAAGGAGACATGAAATCTAAATTGTTTTTTTTGTTTGTTTTTTGTTTGTTGTTTTTTTATGTGAAATTATTTATTATAACATTTTTTTAATTATGCAGTTATTATAAATGACTTATCCAAGCACATTTTTTTTTATTATTATTATTAGTTCCCTGATTGTCAAATATATATTTTATAGTATGCAGTAAAAGTTATAAATGTGTAATAAATGTGATTGAAAATAACAGCATTGATTATAAATCACAAAATCATAGTCTTGTGTATGAAACATATTTCTCTGTGATCTGTGCAGCTGGTGACTTCTTAACAGAGTAAGTTTGTGTGTTTCAGTTCTGAAAGAGTTCAGAGGAACATCATGATTTACATAAAGCTAAAATTATGAGGCACATTGTGCAGGTGTATCCTGATAGAGAGTCACGCGTGTCTGTGAAATAAAATGCAAACAAATGCAGTGCCAAAGATTTTTAATTGCAGAACCAAAACCAAAGTATATAGTCATATTAACTGTCAGATATCACACAAATCAGATGATATGAGAAGAAATAAAGCAAAAAAAAACATCTGCTATTTTCATTTAGACAATGTTTCAGTAACACTGTGAATTTGAGATGCTTTTCTTAGTGAATTTTGAACCCACGGACACTTGACATGAGAAATCCACATTATTGATCCAGTCAGAGGAGTTGATGGTCAGATAGCTGCTCATTCTGAAGGTTTTGTCTTGTTGTTTCTCAGTAGCACTGCTCCAAACTCCATCTGTAACAGAGCGTCCATCGACTGTCCAGCTGACATGAACCAGAGCTACAGAAATATCCTCAGCCAGACACACAAGTGTAGCTTTACTCTCCTTCAGAGCCTCAGTGGACGGAGACAAGAGTGTCACAACAGGAGGAGCCAGAGGAAAGTCTGGAGGAGACAGGCAGAAATATAATATAATATATAGTGATGATGATTGAGTCCAGGTGAAGATGATGAGTGCTGATGGGGAGAAGACGAGGGAAGTGAGTGCAGGTGTGGAGAACAGGGGGATGATGGGAAATGGAGTTCAGGAAGACAAGGGATCTGTGACATTAACCCCCCCCCCCCCCCCCCCCTCCCGGTAGGCGTGGCCTCACGCCGTAGATGTAACAACGGGGAGGGGGGGTGGGCACCCTAGAGACCTCATGCCGGTGCAGGGAGAGGAGTGGACTGGAGTGGAGGTCTCCAGGGCGGGTCAGGGGCCTTGGCAGGCCACGGCGGGTCAGGAGACGTGGGCTGCCATGGTGGTGTTGGAAGCCCACCCAAATGTGTGGCACCCACATGTACCCCACCCACAGGTACCTGGCTCGGCGGCGGAGACTGGAGACGCCGGCTCGTTGGCAGCTACTGGAGCGGAGGGCTCGGCGGCGGCGGCTGGAGCAGAGGGCTCGGGGACGGCTGGGACTGGAGATACTGGGAGAGGGGTCCAGTCCATCCCCTCATACATGATTAAAATCCCGACTGGAACGGGAGCGGCAGGTTCATGACAGGCTGGGGCTGCTTTCTTCCTCCTCCTCCGCTTTCTGGACCCAGCGGAGTAGTGTGGGTCCAGCGTAGAACAGATAAGGTGTTCACTGGAGGGGTATGCGGAGGAAGACGGAGGCTGACTAACTGGCCTGGCCAACCGTGTTTCTGGAGGGACTGGACGAGACAAACACTTATCCTGAACCTCTTCGACAAGGAATTTGGAGTCATTTAAACACAAAACTAAATTGATAGTTTTGTTTAAGGAAAAAACGATAGTCAGGTTCATTTAACCCTCTACCGCATAGTGTTGCCATATGGCAACATACTCTTTGTGTTCATTTCCTTGCCACCGTCTCTTTAAGAGAACATTTTAGTTTTTTTTGTTGGTAAGAGAAGACCTTAATTTAGACAATGATGTGCTTTGGTTAAGTCACATGACATGCAATTTTTTTTCTGTGACGCGATATCTGACAGACTGCCGTCTCGTCGGTAGTTGCTGAAAGCAAACTAAAACGTCAGTAACAAACAAGGACCCGCCCATGTCACATTCACAAAAAAATTGTTATCATCTCAGGTAAGGTATGATGACATATTCACCACTCAAAAAAGTTATGAAATTAGTTTTTGGTAAATAGATAAAATGTCTGTGTGCCATATGGCAACACTGCGCAATAATGTAATGACTTTATTATAATAGGTTAGATAGCTAGCAAAAGTTAGCTGCAGTCTGTTAAGCTATAACAATAAAAACATTAATGCTAGTGATATAATGTTGATTAGTCGTATGTTAAGGACTGCCATGACATTTATATTATGGATTAAATCAACATCAGAGATCTGCACCCACAGCCAGTGCTACTGGCCCAGACCAACCACTAGCCTACCATTGTGTCTCAAAAAGGCAGGTGCAAGTGGATGCAAGTGTATTGTTAGGGTGAAGTGCACCAATGTGATGTGTACATGTGTCTCACCTCTGAAAAAAATGCTTTTAAAGTTTCGTACAGAAAAAAGGTGAAGTTTAAAGGATTATGGGGGATTTATGTTCATAACCTTCCTCTCATAAGATTGCGTAATGTGAATTTCATGAACTGCAGGTTTTGGTTTTATGTCAATGTTTTTAGATACATGATGAACAGTATTAGATTTGTTTTAAACTGTCTACATTTGCAATTTAAAAATATTCATGAAAAATGTAATGAAATTTAAAGAATATAAAGCATTATTCAGCAAAAGAGAATGGAAAAGCACAAGATGTTGGAAAATAAGTATAAGGTATTGTTTATAATTACTGCTAAAGCTTATAATAGCACCAATTGATTCAATACAAACAACATTTCTGAGGAAAAATATTAACTATATACTCTTACACTTATTCTAAGTTATTTACACTATTGTACGTTGTTGCCATATGGCAACATATCATAAAGTACCTTAAAATAATATTTTTTTCCAATTTTTTTTTTTTTACAGCACTTTAAGTTAAGCCATTCTAAGAAAAGAAAGAGAGTCAAATATTTTTTTTTTTTATAGATTTATCATAATGCGTGCGGTAGATGGTTAAACGGATAGTGTTGTCATCCAGCCCATCCAGAAATAGGGCGATCAAATGAGCGTCTGGCCAGTTAGTCAAATAAGCTAGCTCAATGAACTCCTCCACATACCTCTCCAGTGAACGTCCAAACTGCAGAAGCCTGATGAGTCTCTCTGCAGCCGTCATTGGTGTGGGAGGCATGGGAGAAGCTGGAGCCTGGGAGACGACGAATGAATCCATTCTTCTTTGTGGAAATCCAGCAGTTTAAAGGTCCGTTCTTCTGTTACTGGTAGCTGGTAGAGAGATGAGGCATACGGATTTCCACAATAATAGATGCTCTTTAATAAACAAAGGCAAGGAACGCCAGACATACACCTTAACAAAACAGAGAACGGACAGGGAGTGAAGGGAGTGAGTCCATTTATAAAGGCAGTGATGATGATTGAGTCCAGGTGAAGATGATGAGTGCTGATGGGGAGAAGACGAGGGAAGTGAGGGAACTGTTAACTGGTTTACAGAAAGTTTCCGTACTATATACGGTGAATAACTGTAATAGATCTAACGGTACATTTAATGTAATTTTACGGTAAAATACCGTTAAATTCACAGTTTTTGAAAGTGAAAAATAACAATTCATTGTAAAATTTACAGTGAAAAACCGTAAATTGACATTCCACAATCCCTGCGTGACACTTCACATTTGATATATTTTTGAAATAACTCTGTTTCTTCTAGTTTTTCTCATTTTTTCTAATCAGTTCTGTACATTAGGGTTTATGTTTACATCTAATGTTGTTAATGAATGTTTATTGCATTTTTAAAATTTCAGCATGTTACCATGATGGTGTTTAGTGTGTGTGTGAATGACACTGTGGCGCCTTCTATATGTTAGTGTTGTCCTTCTCAGCTGTGGAAAGCTGCTTGTGAGAACTTGATTATCATGTGACTCTTATCACCACTGTGTTTGGTGACTGTCAGTGTATTATAAAGATACAAAACAGATATTAGTATATTTATTAGGTTGGTAATTAACATTATATCAGTTAATGAAATATGTTATTTTACCGTAAATTTTACTGGATTTTTTTACAGTGTACTGAAATCCAAGTTAAATATACATATTTAAAATGTAAAATTCACATGTAACTCCGTAAGTATGTTTACGGTTTGATGTCATTTTACAGTATTGTTCTGGTAACCCACAGCTGCCGGTATTTTTCCGTAGAAACAACGGGATTTTTTTACAGGGATCATACATATCTATTTCATAAATAATATTAAAGCTCATTTTAAAATATTAAATATATTATACATGCAGGAAAATAAAATCAAAAAGTTTTTTTAAGAAAATCTATATATTAAGTTTTGTATAATTTGACCTTATTTTTACAAAATAAAAAGTGATTGAACCAGATATCAAGCTCACCCATTCAGTTTGTTAGTCGACCATACATGTCACTCTTCCTCCAAAAACAGAAAACAGAGACACAGAACCTTCACATCATCACTCCAGCACAGATTATAACACACAACTCTCTTCATTAAACCTCTTTCACTCATTAAGTGTCAAAAAATGACGAAAAGTGAAAAACTGAATCATCACATACTGTAAGTCTGTTAGTGAAGAAAAACATGGAGAGTCGAGAAACCTGCTGTATAGATTCAGAAGACCTGAAATAGTTCATATTTACTGTCCTGTTATATGTTGTTTGTTTTGTAAAATTGTTGCTCTAAATAATTACTTACAGGACAGAATATTGTCAACATCTGTAATTTGTTTGTATTTCATCCTGAATGTGAGAAGTGAAGTATTGCTCTTATCATCTGTTGTCTAGAAGCAGAAGTGAATGTGAGCAGTGGGAGGTTTTTGTCATGCTGTGAATCACTGTGATACCCACTCACTAACAGAGCCATATATGTGTACAGTAATAAAACTGCAGACACCAACATCCACATTATTGATGATCAGACTATAATCTGATTTAGATGAATGTGTTGATGTGAATTTAGGAGCAGAGAAACCAGATCCGTATGTTGGAGAGCTATCGCTATGATAAAAATATAACATATATTGAGGAACTCCTCCTGGAGTCTGTTTGTACCAATAAGCAGCAGAACTAGTTACTGTCCCCAGATTACAGTCCAGTGTAGCCATTTGTCCTTTATTGACTGTGATTAATGGACTCTGAGTCACTACAGTCACTCCACTGACACCTGCAGAATAAACACAAGCTTTATATGAGATTGTGTGTCAAAACACTTGAAATCTGACATCAGATCTGATGAAAACTTACAGGTCAGAAGAGTAAAGAAAGCACAGGATATTGTGATCATCTTGTGATTTGGTCCGTGTGAAGTGTAAAGATGAGCAGTGCTGTAGAATAATGCTGAGATGATCAGAGAGAGAAACTTTAAGACAGTCAAGAGCTCTGAGAGGGAGGAGCCACTGAAAGACCCGCCCACATCCTGCAATAGACCCGCCCACATCTGACACACTACACGTGTGCTTCTCACTTCAATGTTACAGTTTTTCTCAATAGATTTGACACATTTCTCCAAACTCAGATCACTGCTCTCAAAACTGAACTGCTAAATCACTAAACTCTGTTCTCAATATATCCTAAACCAATTTGTTGAATAAATCACTCTTTCTGAAAAACCTTAAACAAGTTCAGGCAGTTAGACACTATTTGCAAATCTCATAGAGTCTTTTTTTGCAAAACTCTAACAACAATCTCACTCACTAAAACACATTTTGCACAGGCAGACAGAAGTTAAACAGAACTACAACACAGTTGTCATCGTTTACACACGACTCAAAAGTGTTCACACTCGTTCAAACCAGCTGTATGAAATAAGCCAGTTCAGAGAGCACAGGTGACACAGGAGCACTGAATGATGAAACCAACAATAGATGGAAACAGTCTGAGAGCGAGAGGAGGAAGAGTTTGTGTAAGAGCTGGTGGACGAGGAGGAAGAGGAAGAGGACGAGAAAGAGCAAGGTGTGGAGAGTGTTGTCAAGGCTGGATCCGGCACGCTAGAGGGATTTTCCCTTTGCCGGCAAGAGACAACCTTTCCTTTGATGTGGACGAAGTCCTGAGGCTGAACTCAACATGAAGACGTGATGCTGAGGCAGAATGAATCTCTCACTGACTTTGATTTTGCAGTTGCACAACTTTATTGAGTGTAACATACTTTTCATTTATAGTTTTTTATAACATTTTTGGCTTTTGAAGTTGGACTGTATTTTTACAGTTTTTCTCAATTGCTAACACACTATAACTGCTTCATTTGGCACAATTTCCCAAACCATTCATTCAGTTATAGAAACAAAGAAACATTTCTCAAAATGTTTAACACATTTCACATTCCAATGTTATCAATGCTTTCTGCAAAACTACACAAAAATGCCCTCATTTAGCACAAATTTAACATGTTCTCATTCAGAAAACACAAACACATCATATAATTCACTCAAGCGTCACACTGTGAACTCAAATAACACACATTTATCCATGTGTAAACATTGAGTAGCAAAAATGACGACACACAAATCAGAATCTCAGGATAATATAAATTGGTGATTATGTGCTTCGGAAAATGAATCCTAGTGGTGGGAGACAAAGAGGAAGAGGAAGAGAAATGAAGGGGATGCGGTCAAAGGACATTTTGTTCCTGATGAAGAACAAATCATTATAGTTGACCGTGTTCTTGTGTAGGATTGACCATGAGGGCAGTGGGTCTACCGGCTCGTCTACAGGGTTTTATTCTCCTTACACACACAGTATAATTACAGTAAACAGCAGCAGCAGTTTAGATGAGAGAAATTTCACTATTCTCTGTACAGTAAATACTGGAGCACATGTTGTTCGCCCTAAAAACTCATAATTGTCAAATTGATTTGCAGTCATAAGTACTTCTTATGTTTGATATTTTTGCAGAACTGAGGGGAGGGAGAGAAGATCTTTTGTCTGAAGACTAAGAAACTATGGCAAATATTACCAGTACTGTAATGCAATTTGGCTGAGGATGCTGTTTTTTTTTGTTTTTTTTACTGTACTGTGATTGACAGTATACTGTATTGTATTGCAATTCCAAGTTCATGTTCATGTTCTTTAGTATTTCAATTGTTTTTCTAGTGCTTTTCATCTACTGAAAGATCTCTATACAGTAGTGTAGGCTGTAATGAAAATAAACTATCATTGAACATGTATCTGCTCTATTTATGTTTTATAACTGTGATAGATATTGATCTGTAAAATGATACCTGATTGCCGAAAGGAGGTTTTTGTAACAGTGTTTTGAATTGATCTCACTTGTGTGTGAGACTATATTGTAGTGTGTTTTTGAGGGTTAGTGTGTTTTATTTGAAGGCATGAGTTTGTTTGTTTTTTTTCAGTTTTGAGTGGAGAGCTTCATTTTGAGTTTCAAGTTTCGCTAACACTTTATAATAACTCATGCTATGAAGCATTAGTAAATAGTCAAATCATCACTTATAAAGCATTAATAGACATTAGTAAGCAGTTTATAAATACAGCTATAAATGCTTTATTCTTGATTTACAAGCATATCCATAATGTGTTCAATAATTGTATTTTCATGCTTTATAATAATCAATTTATCATTTCTAAATTAAGTACATTATTTACAAACCAGGATTTAGGAGTTGTCAGTGGTTCAAAATCATTTAGGAAGTGTAAGTAAATGATTAAAAAACAATTTAAACATTAATTTATACATCTTATTATTTAGACATATAGTAATAGTTACTTAGTGTGTTAATACATGCTTTATTAACACATATTCCTACTGCAATTTATGATTAATTCAGGTAGTTATAAAACTACTAAAATAAAATAAAAATAGTTAACTATTAAAAATAGTTAACACTAGAAATGATTAATTGATCATTAATAAAGTATGAAAATACAGTTATTGAACACATTATGGATATGCTTATAAATCAAGAACAAAGCATTTATAGCTGTATTTATAAATGGCTTACTAATGTCTATTAATGTTTTATAAATTATAAATTGACTATTACTAATGCTTAACTAATGATTCATAGCGTGCGTTATTATAAAGTGTTACCCAAGTTTAAAGTTTGGGAAATTTAGTGAGAAGTTATGAATTTGTGTTTAGCTTAGTTTTGAGAAAAGGAGGCACAATTTCAAGAAATATGTTTAAGCAATCTAGAAAAACTAAGATATTTTTAATGAAATCTGAGAGCTTTCTGTCCATTCATTTGTAGCGAATTAACTCAAAGGAGAAATATTAATAATTATTCATAACTCAATATGATTTATTGATTATGATTAATTATGAATATGTAAATCGGTTAATCAGATTTACTGGATATAGCTACATTAATCTTAATATTACCATCAAATAACCTGTTGTCCAGGGAACACTTAGTGTTGATTGTTTAATAATTCTAAGAAATGTTCATTTCCAGGTTATGGAAAAATAACATTCTTATCGCACCGTGCTACTTAGAGCATAGGTTCGGGTCTATATCACTTAAGAGGCAATTCATTAGCAGATAAAGTCAGAACCAAACATGTATTGTGCACAATCTTTATTAACTAACTCACAAACACATAACTAAACTAACAAACAAACACATAACATAACACAACATAACATAACATAAAATAACATACACAAAGGGTCACACACATATGTAGGTCAGAATGAGTAATGATAGAGTTGAACCGGAAGAGGTACTGTTACTAGAGCTATAGGAAAGTCGAAGACACTCTGGAAAGGACTCATCAGTTTCTTTTAGCAATAGCAAAGGTAAGTCTTACAAATCAATACTAAATCGCTGTTTAGCATTAAAATGTACGATACTTGCAATGTGCCCTTAGGCTGAGGAGCGTCGGATCTGCAGGTTGAGGATAACTCTTGAGGTTATCGTCTGAAGTTGTTGTCAGTCTGTTGGGTGATGAGCACATGGCTGGGTGTTGTAGGCCGGGGGCCTACCGGCCTTGCGGGCCGGGCCTAGAGAGGCCGGCCGCAAGGAGACCTGTTCGGTTGTCCAGATGCAAAGAAGAAGAGAGGGAGTGGCACTGTTCGCTGTCAGGGCTTTTATGTTGGACTTTATTTATTTTTATTTTATTTTATTTTTTATTTTTTAAAAAGGGGGGGGGGGGGGGGGGGGGACAATGCATATTAATGAACATTAAGACAATGTAAATATGCCAGATATAGCCTTAGGCTAATTTCCATCTGCAGACCCCATGGCAGGTAAGTGTTACACATAAAAAGAAAGAAAAAAGGAAAAGGAAAAAAAAAAAAAAAAACTGTATACACAACACAGTAAGACAACACAGACACGCTAATACAACAGTCAATATTAAAATACACAATAGAACAGCAACAAGTTAATTAGAAGAAAATAAAATAAATAAATAAATAATTTACAGGTAATCTGTATTGCACTGAATCTAAGAGAGAAAGAAAAGTAGTGATAAAATATGAATATTGCACAGGCCCGTCTTACCAACTCAACTTATTAGAATGCAGTTCACATATGATCGCATGTTTGGGTCTCTCTCAACCACTGTTTCAATTGTGTTTTAAAAGTAATAAAAGTTGTACATTCCCTCACAGAAAGTGGGATGCTTCCAGAGCCTTGAGCCCTGAAATGACAAAACATTTTGAGAAAAGGATGTACGTCTATGTGGGGGCTCACAGTCACCTAACAGTGGCTCGCGTTACTCGTACACCAGAGCCACTAAGCGATTTCTGTTGGATAAACTCACTCAATGGAGGAGGAGCCAAATTGTGAATAACTTTATAGATCAAAAACAAGCAGATTTAAATATTTTAAAATTTTAGAAACTTAAAAAACTATATTTATCAAGAATGTTACAGTGGTGGTGAGAAAAAGGCTTCTTATCCAAAACTTTCAATGCCCTTTTGTAGCATGATTCAACAGGTCTAATAACAGAAGAACCAGCGTATGACCAGCTGGTAATGCAGTACTCAATATGAGACAGAACCATTGAATGTAGAAAAGTGATTGCTGCTCTATCTGTCAAAGATGCTCTAATATGTTTAAAATTCATTATATTTAAATTAATTATTTTTATAATGTTTTTAGCATGCTTTTGAAAGGACAGTTTTGAATCTAAATAGACCCCAAGATATTTAAATACTTCAACATTTTGTAGTTCTTGTCCTCCCAGGTAGACCCTTGCTGGAGCTAATGATGTTGTTGGTTTAGAGAAGAACATGGATACAGTCTTTTTAACATTCAAACAAAGACAAGAATCAATTAACCAGTTCTGTAGATCATCTAAAGCTTTTGAGAGTCGTTGGGCTGCTTCACATGGATTTTTTGCGTATGTAAAAATTACTGTATCATCAGCGTACATAATAGTGTCTACATTTTTACATACATTAGGTAATTCATTGACATAAAGTGAGAACCATAGTGGGCCCAGAATTGACCCTTGGGGGACACCTACTGAATAATCCAGGTATGACGACTTACTATCACATACCTGGACACACTGCTTTCTATCTGTTAAATAAGACTGTATCCACTTAATTGTATGATCAGTAAAGTTAAATGCAGAAAGTCTGGTAAGAAGTTTAAGGTGGTTCACTGTGTCAAAAGCCTGTTTAAAATCTATAAAAATCAGCAGCAACACAACTATTTCTATCTAGATAAAATTTAACCTTTTCAACAAAAACACAGACAGCTGTTTCAGTTGAATGGCAAGATCGAAAGCCAAATTGCATTGGGTGTAAGGGTGGACCATCACTATTGAGGTGTTCTGTAATTGACTTGGCCACCCATTTTTCTGCAATCTTTGAAATAACAGGTAAAATACTAATAGTCCTATAATTAGAGGGGTCTATTTTATCGCCAGATTTATAGATGGGAATTACTTTTGCCACCTTCCATTTTAGTGGAACAACTGCCTGTGATATTGATAAATTAATTAAATGAGTGATAGGGCACAAAAAACTGGTTTTAAAATGCTTCAGAAAATTAGTATCAAAACCAAATTCATCCCTTGCCCTAGAATTTCTTAATGTGGAGATTATATTCAACACTTCTTTTTCTTCAATTCCTTTAATATCAAGCCTTGCTACAGACTGAAGTAAGACATTACCATCTAAATCATTGGTTAGAGGTCCATCATTACATATAATTTGAGTGTTAGAAGGTTTTACAAAAAGTTGTGTAATTCATTTATAGTATTTAGAAAATATTAATTTAATCTAGTTGCGAGGACAACGGGCTCAGATACCAATTCATTATTGAATTTAAGTTCAAGGCCTTTTACAGTATGTTTTGTTTGTTTGCCAATCAATTTATTAATATTTTTCCAGACTAATTTACAATTTCCTTTTGCACCTTCTATCACGGCCATAAAAAGTTTGCTTTTGCCATTCGTAGAGCTCGAGTAACCTTGTTTCTCGCTGAGGCAAATTTTAATCTATCAGTAGTTAGGCCTGATTTTAGAGCTTTTTTAAGTAGTTTATCTCTGTGTACCATGAGTTGTTTGCATTCGCTATTAATCCAGGGCAAGGAATAAACTCGCTTTCTATAATTTCCCCTTTTTAAAAAGTGTGTACATACATCTTTAACCGAGGAATATAAGAGATCACAGCATTTATCAAGGTCATTACACAAAGTCATTTCTGACCAGTCAAGGTTATTCAAAGCTGTAAATAAATGTTGTTCTTGATTTTTTGGTATAAAATTTTGTTTATTATAACTCTTGTGATTAAATCGTTTCTTAGTAAGTTTTCTGGATATAAAGATTGCGTTATGGTCTGACAGTCCAGTTAAAAAATTATGTGATTTAGCTATTCTTTCTGGTTTGTTTGAGAACACCAAATCTATTCGAGTTTTAGAACGACTTGTTATTCTAGTAGGGTCATCAATGATTTGTGTAAAGCCAAAATGATCTGTGATCTCTTTAAGCTTTTTTCTATCACTTTTGTTGTCCCAATTTACATTGAAATCTCCTAGAAGGATAACTTCCTTGTTGATGTCACAATGTGTTAGAAGGGTCTTCAATTCAGTATAAAAATCTACTTTTGCCGAGGGTGGTCGATACAGACATATTGCAGTAAAGGACATTTCTACACTAAGTGACATATTAACTCCAATAAATTCAATTGAAATTTCATCTGGTACTATAATTTGAGTACATTTTATAGCATCCTTCACATACAACAAAACACCACCTCCCCTTCCCTGAAGTCTGTCCCTTCTATAGACATTATAGCCTTGTAACGTTTAAGCTGCTTCTGGAGATGAGGATTTAAGCCAAGTTTCTGTTAACCCCAAAAAGTCAATATTAGAGTTAATAAAAAGATGCTCCAATTGTTCCCTTTTTGGCGTTATGCTGCGTATATTCAAGTGGCCACCCAACAGGCCTATATTTTTTTTAACATGGGTCCCGTATTGTCCTCTCTTGGTTAAGAGTTTGAAATAGCTTAATGGACCGGTGCTTTTTCAAAATAGGGTTTCTATGCCTATGCATTGCTGTTGTTAGTGTTTGTTGTAGCTTAGGAGTGTAATCAGTCTGTTGCTGGATTTGAGAGGCCGCTGCTGTACCTGTTGACAATGGCACTTCACTGAGTCCAGCGCGCTCCGCTGTCCTTACCACGGCGTACGCGGCGGTACCCTCCGCCGCTGTTATGTGCATCATGGAGCGAGCACCAGCACCAAGTCCCTCTGTCACTGCCATCCGCGCCACCATCCCCACGACGCCGCACACAGCAGATGTCAAGTCGTAGACCCGAAGAGTCCCCGGATCCAGCCAACGCCCAGGCCAGGTGCACATCCCAGACAGCATCGGCACTGACACAGAGATTAGTCCCGCCGAACTGCGCGACAGCAGGTGAAAGTACACAGCGCTGGCTTGTTGTTGTGTTAGCGGCATTAACAGTGGAGAACGCAAAAGCCATTGTATCTGATATAGTGGTTGAGTTAACTGTGAACGAATGAACCATTCTTGTTGCCAAAGTTGCCAGCTCAATTGAAGGAACTGGGGCGGAAACTGTAGAGGCCACAATGGTTGTTGTTGTAGTGGTTGAGTTAGTACAACCCACGGTGCTATCCCAGCTAACAGCTGAGGGAACCCGGCTTGTTGTAAATGTAGCATAAATGCACCGGCTCTGGTCAACTGGGATGATGGAATCATAATTTCCAAAGATAGAGGCCCAGGATTTTGTTCCACATCTCCTGCTAAAAGTAAAATAATTACAAGATTTAACAATCCTGCAGAGCGGCCAGTTGGTGGTGGCCGATTGCTGGCTGGTTTCCCCATTGGAGCGTTGCAGCCAAAGTTTGAAAGCCTCGTGTACAAAACGTATTGACTTCTTTGTGCAGGGCTTTTTGATAGTGTACAAGCACGAAAAGTGCACACTAACAAGCAGAACATTACAATACAGATTACCACTGACCGTTGTAGTGAATATGGCGATTTTCTATGCGCTCTATTAAGTTTTGAAGGCAGGCGCACAGGACCTGCCTGCCAGCGCGCATAGCGTCCGCCATCTGAATTCTGAATTTGAATCAAAAATCTGAATTTTACAACCCAGAAAGATTAACAAGCTGAGTTCTTGAATCAGAACTATTAAAGATTCTTGTAATACTGATGTGTTGCACATATGGACATACCGCATACACAAGCATTTAAATCTTCCCGCTAGAACGTATAGACACTAAACATGGCATGATTGAAGATACCTTAAATGTCATATAACTTAAAAATCATAAAACATGTAAATACAATGACTGCAATACAACACAGTAATAATAGATACCATTTCCTGGGAATATGCCTGTTCATTTATAGAATTAATGCAGTAACGTCTTTGTTCTGTGTGGAAAATGCAGGGAAGATGCAGATTTCCTGTGTCTCTTCTCTGCTCTCAATGTGGAAGCACATTCCTCAGTGCAATAAACTTCTCGGGGGATGGGGACAGTCAAATCCCAGAGTGAGCTTAAAACTATTGGTGAACTAACACATAATTGTGTCTGATTTGTTTCAGTCATTACACATTGAAAGTCTGTTCACTCAAAACTGTGATGCTTCAAGATGTTCAGAGATTTTAAAGCAGTTTAATCCAAGTCTTCTGAAGAAAAACACAATCACTTCATATGATGAACAGACTGATTTAGGCTCGTTTGGGGTGAACTGTCCCTATAAAATAAGGGCATTTTGTCTAGAGTTTTGCAGAATTCATTAAGAAAATCATAATGTGTGTGAAAACAAGTCAAATGTGTTTATAGTTTTGAGAAATGTGTCTTTGTTTTGAGAATTGAATGGTTTGGGAAATTGTGTCAAATGAATCAGTTATAGTGTGTTAGCAATCGAGAAAAACTGTAATTTGTGTTCTGAAGATGGACGGGTTACAGGTTTGGAAAGAAATGAGGGTGAGTAATTAATGACAACATTTTCATTTTGGGGTGAACTAAACCTTTAATTGGCCTAATGTCAAGAAACACTTTAATAAAACAGTGTTGGTTAAAGTGTTGATTTGTCATTTAGCAAATCTGTGTTTTCAGTTTGCTGACTGTATAACATTTTAACTATAAACTGTAAATTATTATTAGAGGAATTTACATAGTTTTTGTTCTGGTGTGAATCACTGTGACACATGCTCTTTAACAGAAACATGCCATGTGCTACAATAATACACATATAATTGATGCATAAATAATAATGTGCTTCAGAATAATACACAACAGAATCACCCACATCCTCATTATTGATTGACAGATGACAATCAGACTTGGTTGAATAAGATACTGTAAATTTAAGAGAGGAGAATCCAGATCCATATTCAGATGAGCTCCAGCTCCAAACAGGACGAAAAAACATCATAAAAGATCCACAAGAGAGGAGTTAAATTACAGGACAGAGTAGTAAAGAGAAAATATTCTCAGTTCATACTGTAATTCATCATGAATGTGAGAAGTGAAGTATTGCTCTTATCATCTGTTGTCTAGAAGCAGAAGTGAATATGAGCAGTGAGGAGGTTTTTGTGTCATGCTGTGAATCACTGTGATACGTGTTCTTGAGCAGAGCTGTCCCATGTGTGACAGTAATACACTGCAGAATCACCAATATCCACATTATTGATGATCAGACGATAATCTAATTTAGATGAATGTGTTGATGTGAATTTAGGAGCAGAGAAACCAGATCCGTATGTTGGAGAGCTATAGCTATGATGAAAATATAACACAAACTGAGGAACTCCTCCTGGAGTCTGTTTGTACCATCTAGCAGCAGAACCAGTTACTGTCCCCAGATTACAGTCCAGTGTAGCCGTTTGTCCTTTATTGACTGTGATTAATGGACTCTGAGTCACTACAGTCACTCCACTGACACCTGCAGAATAAACACACCATTAATGAGACTCAATACTCACGTATGACATATTCATGATCATATCAGAAGTGCATCTTTAACTGCAGTCTAGTGACGTCTTACATGACAGAGTGATGAAGAGGATGATGAAGACTGACAGCATGATGTGAGTGTGTGATGTGAGCCGACTGAACAGAGCAGAGCGATCCGAGACGAGCCATAAGAGACTGAAGAGGGAGGAGCCTCAGTGACATCATCATTCATCATCACACACATCATCAGAAACATCACTGAGTGATTGACAGATCAACATATTTGCATAAACTCCATTATTATCAAGGGTTTTTGAGTTATACGTCTCAAACATACTGGATTGAATCTTCCTTCTGTAAGAGGTTTGCTTTACAAAAGAGTTTTTCTTCATTAAAATAACTCAAGTAACAAAAAAAAAGATTGATAAGCGTCTGATGTTCAGAAATAATCAAAACCCGTCATAGATGAGTGTCACTTTGCCAGTATTTTTCATCCATTTTATTGCTCTTTATTATTGTTCATGTACAGATGAAGATCATTTGTTGTTAACGCTCTTGTCTGGTTGGATGAACAGATGAAAAGAGACAGAGAAACTGATCATTTGCATGGAGCGGATTATAACAGCAGGTGTTTCCTGTGTGTCACGACTGAACTTCCTGTCCTGAAGAAAATCTCCACAGCTCACTGCGTCTGCAGAAGACAAACTTCAGCATCAACTTCACACCATATTCACATGAATGTCAGGCCATCAGGAGCATTTTGATCATTATAGTTTAGATCGTAACTTTACTGTATCAAATAATAGTCATTTCTGCATCTGTCACTAACTCTCTAGTTCATTATCAGTCATGTGATCGTCTCCATCTGTGTAATTCATCTCTCAAACATATTCAGACATTCATCTCTGTCTTCACAGATGATCTTCTCTAGCAGTAACACTAGTTTAATTTGCTCTTCCACTGAAGATGGCAGCAGAGGTTTCATATATTTCAAACTGAAGACGGTTTATTTGAGTCTTTGATACACTTTCATTGTTCAGTCTTTCATTGCTTGTAGAAGTGAAAATTGACTTAGTAATGAATAAGAAAACAAGAAATCAACAATAAAACAGTTGTTTAACATGCAGTTTATTAACAGGTTGTAAATCATCTTACATTCATTAAAGCCAGAATATCGTCTGCAGAAAACGACACAGTTAAAGCCATTCTTGAACTATTTTTGATATATTCATGATTTCTATCACACTACGTCAGAAGATATTATTACTCTCTATCATAATCAGTCAAACAACACATCAGATTGTCTGAGTTCAGTCGCTGCAGTCAGATTTCTTGATGTTTGTTCTGGTGGTTTTTGAGGCGACAGAAGCTTCACATGTCAGATCTTTGTCTTTGTCCCACTCTGAGCTCTCAATGGTTAAATAACTGCTCATCCTGAACTTCTTATCAGGCTGCTGTTCAGCAGAGCCGGTGAAGACGCCTTCAGTGACTGAGTTCCCGTTCACAAGCCAGCGCACATCAGCAAAAGCCGCAGACATGTGATCGATCAGACACACCAGAGTGACTTTACTGGAGCTGATCAGCTCTTCTCTGGATGGACGGAGGATGTTCAGCACAGGAGGAGCAACATCAGCATCTGCACGACACAAACCACAAATTAACATGATGGACAAACACATCTGCATCTCAGACACACTTCTGAAATACTGAACTATGACTACATTTAAAGCTTTCATTTCTACAATTTCACACATCACCATGTCAACAATTAATATTTTCTTGCGTTATTTAATAAAGATTTATGTAACATCATTATTATGTTTAATACGTGCATCTGAATGTCCTTGACAAAAAAATAACTTGCAACATAAAAGTCAAGTGCTGTATTTGAGTAGTTTGTTGGATTTTTGTTATCAACATAAAGATTTTATGTTAAAATGTACATGAATATATATGGCACAGTGCATATTTTAGGTGCTGACACTATTTTTTTCTACCATTTTCAATAATGTTTGTAGTGAAAGTCTTTTCAGTTTATTTCAGGACTGTTTACTGGAGTTCTTGATAAAACTGTCTGAATTCACACATTTAACTGTAAATTAACTACAAGGTAAACTAAAAATAAAGAGTTTATAAATCTATAATGAAGTGTAGACTATATGTAATACAGTGAAAAGATTTTTCCATTGAAAATACAGTGTAAAGACGACTTACCCGTCACAATGAGTTTTGTTCCTTGTCCGAATACCACAGTGAAACATTTCATATGTTCAGCCGTACAAAAACTCCTCAGTCTGTGAAGAGACACAAACAGAAGTGAAACACTCACTCAACCTCATCTGACTGTGTCCTTTACACATTTAATTCATTGAGAAACGCTTCAGATTCAAACACAGACACTCATGTTGCAGTTTTAGTCTTCATATTAGTTGTGTTTGACTGCTGTGTATTAAAGTGCTTTCTATGATTTATGGCTGTTGTTATTCTGCAGGTGTCAGTGACTGCAGTGAATCCTGCTGTTGTCTCAGTGAATGAAGGACATAAAGTCACTCTGAACAGAAACACATGAAGATCTACTGATGACGGACGCTGGAGCAACATTCATTACAAACCAGCAGGACTTTCTGTCTCCTGAAGAGCACAAAAAAGAGAAATTTAGGAATGTGTGAGCTGCTCTTTTACAAATAATGAAAGCATAAAGTGAACATGCAGTGACTGTCCAACTACAAACAGGACAAAAATATCATAAAAGCACCACAAGAGACGAGTTACAGTTTTTTTTTTTTTTTTCAATTGCTAACATACTTTTGTCCAATCTGTAGTCACATTTTCATAACTCTAAACACATTTAGCAGAACATCCGTCTGTTGTGGCCATACCATTAACACAGTTCATGTCGGTTTCACACAAAATGCACTCAATTAACACGTTTCTAAAATGCTTACATTTTCTTCTCATGTAAGATTACCTCATACCAAAATCATGGATCTTTCTAATCTTATTTGCAAATGCTTAAACACAGCAAGTCAGAAATGAAAACCTAATGTTCCGATCTTTAAATATAGGATAAAACTTATACTTTTACAACAACAGCAGTACTGGAAAATAAATATAAAACAAATACTAAAACAATTGATAAGCATTTTTAATTAGCAGATCACTTAAATATTTAGAAATAGCAGATTCCAGTCTCAGTTGGAGGAATAGTCAGGTGTTGAATTTATTTTCATTACAAGGACTTTTTAAAGTATTTCACAATTGCTAAAACACTAAAATCCATTTTCAAAACCAAAGTTGCAAGTGTACAAACCACTTTATTGATTGAATCACACAGTTTGCAGAACTTTAAACACTTATCATGTGGTTAGACACAACAAGCAAATCGGAATCACTCTTTGTACAAAACTGTAAACACATTGTCATTCACAAAGCACATGTAGCATTGTGGTGCACTTAACTCAGAATGGCACAACACAGCCCCCAAAAGTGAAACACGAGCAACACACTGTTGTCATCGGTAACACACAAGCACTCAAAATTGAACACACCTGTTTCAAATCAGTAATGTGTTGCACCTAATCAGTAATCAGGATATAAAGCCATGTCAAATCCAAATGGCATGTGTGATTTTCACAATGGAGGGCAGGAGAGAAGGAGCAAGTGGAAGTGGAAGTGGAAGTGGAAGTGGAAGTGGAAGTGGAAGTGAAGTGGAAGAGACAGAGGAGGAGGAGGAGGAAGAGGAGGAGAAGAAGGAAGAGGAAGAGGAAGAGGAGGAGGAGGAGGAGGAAGAGAAAAGGAGGAGGAGGAAGAGACAGAGACAGAGGAGGAGGAGGAGGAGATGGAGGAGATGGAGGAGGAGAGGAGAGGAGGAGATGGAGGAGGAGCGAGAGGAGGAGGAGGAGATGGAGGAGATGGAGATGGAGGAGGAGGAGGAAATGGAGATGGAGATGGAGGAGGAGATGGAGGAGGAGGAGATGGAGGAGATGGAGGAGATGGAGGAGATGAGGAGAGAGAGACGGAGGAGGAGGAGGAGGAGAAGGAGAGCCATTATTTCCAATGAAATTAGAGCAACAATCATACACCATGTTCTGGTTCATGGAATGAGTATGAGGGAAGCAGGACTGCGTGTTCAACTAAATATAAGCAGGTTCTCTGTGGCCTCCATTGTCAGGACATTCAGAGAAGAGAACAGGTAAGTGTACTATCATTTGTGGTCCCTCAAACTTACAGTACAGTATGTACAGTTGTGGAATGTCTCAAATTACTGTAACATATCTCTAAAAATTGGTCCTTTTCTTGCAGTGATCTACTTATATAATAGTATTTTATGTATTGTACATATTTGGTGACATTTCAATGCATTAGGCCTGTCTGTACAATTCTAACAAGAGGTTTATTTGATAGAACTGAAAGACTGCCACATGCCGGTGGAAGGAGAGGTATGTTCTCACAACAGCAGGAGACCATTATTGTCAATATGGTCCTTCAAAATAATCTCATTCGTCTGCGTGAAATACAACAGCGAGCTGAGGAAGACAACGTGAATTTTGAAGGAATCAACAGTGTGAGTCTCTCCACAATTGACCGTGTCCTGAAACGCAACCTGATAAGTCTCAAACAAGCCTACAGAGTACCATTTGAGAGAAATTCTGAAAGGGTAAAAGAGCTACGATATCAATATGTAAAAGTAAGTAATCATGTCCAGCGATTATACAGCACTATTGAGTTACTGTACATCTTTACTGTGTTGAATGTAATGTAGCACATGTATACAGAGGCATGAAGCCTGGAATGCTATGTCATTTACGTTACTTCAAAAATTAATTTTCGTTAATTTCTATAGAGAATGTTTCAACTGGATTCCATGGAGAGGCCTCATGAGTGCATCTTCTTGGATGAAGCTGGCTTCAATCTCACCAAGAGGAGAAGGAGAGGCCGCAACATTATTGGTCAACGTGCCATTGTAGAGTTGCCAGGGCAGCGTGGTGGCAACGTGACCATATGTGCTGCCATCAGCAGCTACGGGGTTATTCACCGCCATGTGACTTTAGGACCTTACAACACTGCCCATCTTCTAACATTTCTGGATGCTCTACAGGAAGCACTACTGATACGTGAACAGAGAGGTGATGAGCAGGCAGAGCATCCCATGTATGTGGTAATCTGGGACAATGTGAACTTTCACCGTGGTCCTAGAATTCATGAGTGGTTTGAAAATAACCCACGTTTTAAAATTGTGTGCCTCCCACCATACTCGCCCTTCCTTACAGTTTTTGCCCGTTGCTTGAACACATTTTACAAAACTTCGCTCATTGTGCCAAAACTCTACACACAAGTAAACGTGACACAACACTGGGAAATATACCATTCACATCTCTGTCAAATTGAAACTCTACTATCAAAACCTAACATTCCTTGTCAAAATGTAACTCTGATGACAAAATGACCACACTTGCATCATTGAATACACTTCAGATCAGCAGCAACACACTACTCTACTTTATATAAAACACTGCAGTCTTAAATTTCTCTGTTTTTATTTCAGTTCATCAGTTAGTATTCTGTGAAGCTCGATGCAACACTTACAGTTTTTGTTCTGTTTTTTTTTTTCAACAAAGTTTTTTCACAACAACCAAAAATGAAAGTACTGAAAGGTTACAAATGACATCAACTCAATACTGCACATCACAGTACTATACTTTTACAGTACAGTATAGTAAATGCAGTAACGCAAAAAATAATACAAAAATAAAACCAAAATACACTACTGTAAATACAGAAAACAGGCAAATTGTGTGTGGTGTGATTATAGATCCTGCCGTCTGTTTGGGTGGCCACATGATCCACCACCATTGCTCTAATATCATCTGAAATATTGTTCAGGCATAGCCTCTTTGACCTACTCCTCTCTCTCTTGTCTTCCTCTCCTCTTCCTCTGCCACCTCTTGCTCTCCATGCTTGCAAAGTTCTCAAAATGGCTTAACTGAGGCCTTTTGTAGCTGGCTGATTGGTGTTCAGTTTGTAAGTAAGTGTTTTGAGCTGTGATTTGAGTTGTTGCAATTACCCATGTGTGTTTGTATTTTGGATACATGTGATTTCCAATGGCACCCTGAGATTTCATTTTTGAACGAAGTGTCTTATGTATGAAATAGAGTGTAGTATGCAGGCCAAGTGTGTTGCATAAAGGAGTAAGTTGTTGCAGAATTGCAAACTAGAGTGCAAAGCAGCGCTTTTGTTAAGGTATGGGTACATGTGTTTGAGGTATGGTAACAAAAGCTTCAAGTTATGTTACTTTAGTCAAAGCATGGGTCTATAGTGTTCAAGCTACGGGCAAAAACTGTAATCCCATTGAAGAATTTTTTTTTGCATGGAGGTGGAAGGTCTATGACAGAAATCCTTATGCACAGGAAAATCTCCTTCAGTCAATGGATGCAGTATGTGACAACATTGGAGTGGAAGCAATTCAAGGTTGGATTCGGCATGCTAAAGGATTCTTTCCCTGTTGTTTAGCAAGGGACAGGATTGCCTGTGACGTTGATGAGGTCCTGTGGCCTGACCATGCCCAGAGGCATGATGCTGAGGCAGAATGATTTCAAGACATTGCTTACTATTGATCTGTTGCATATTTAGTTTGTGACTACATTTTATGTGTGCAAGTACTTGATAATAAAAATAATTTTTCCCTGCTCTGCCCTGAGTGCAGTGTTTTGCATTTATCTCTGTAGTGTGTAATGACTGCGTGTAAAGTTTATGCATTAGCTGGATGTGTGTGTTATTTGAAAACAGTGTTTGGGTTTGGGGTGTAAAGATAACATAGTTCTGAAGCAATTGTTTGATATAGTAAGACAAGTCAAAGATTTTGACAGTGTAGCTTAAGTTTGGTGATTTGTGTTTAAGGTTTTGAGAAAGCGAGAGAAACATAAAAAAAAAAAAGTGTTTTAGCAATTCAGAAATACTGTATCTCACAATTCTGACTTTTTTCTCTCAATTCATAGTTTATATCTCACAATTCTGAGAAAAAAAGTCAAAATTGTGAGATGTAGACTCACAATTGCAAAATAAAAAATATTTTTGATAAAAAGTCACAATAACCTTCTATGCTTTTTTTTATTCTGTGCATGGAGGAAAAACCGCTTCCATAATAACCAAAGATCATGTATGTTGGATTTGTTGATCAATGGCAGCAATTTCTTGTTTTCATTTCAGTAAAAGCTTTATACTATAACATTTTTACTGCAACGATTCCATTACCACTGTTCCATATTTACAAAATATGTGGTCTGCATTGGGCACTATACCAAGGGGACACCATCCCACCCTCTGTGGGCAACACCACACACCCAACCCCAGAAAGAGATTTCAACAGAGGGGGACACTGAAGTCCTGCATAGGGGACTCATTTGACCAGTATCTGCCCTGAGCAATTCTGTTACTTTCTTCTTTTTTCTACTGCCCATTCTATAAAATAATGACTCACTTCTGTTGCCAAGAATGCACACATTCAACACTCAACCAAACATGTAGAATGGCTTACATGCATTATACTATTACTGCTGTAAAAGGAAACTGAATTTTAAAAACAATGGTGTGGCGAGGGGGGAGTGGTTCTGCGAGGTCTGCAACCGGAGAGAATAGCGGGAGACGCTTGGTAAGTGAGTGGGTTGGATGCAAATCACGAACACCTGTTTCTCGTTCTACTGATTGGCGCGGAGACAGGATAAGAGGCCGTGAGAAGCAGGAGTGTGTGAGAGAGAGGGGGACTGCTGACTGAGACACAGCGAGTTGCTTGGAGTGAAGCCCTTTGTGGATTATTTGTGTTGCTGTTATCGTGCGTTGCACAGCCTTTCTGTTGAACATTGTTCTCAATAAAAGCTCAGTCAGCAGTTGTTCGCCGTCCCAGACCTCTTCCTTCCCATACACGAATGTGAACTGTGTTACAAATGAATTTTCATATTTTCTGCAGGTAGAACTGAAACATGACAAGTAATTCAGTTTTCATAATGCCATCAACTGTTAGTATTTTGACAGTCATTGCACTATGATTGACTATTCATATTGCATAGAAAACTAGTGCTATGTTTTGACAGAATGACTTGATTTTGAATCAGGTTTGCTGTGTTTTGATAGAGTTAGTGTGTTGAAAAAGGTTTTTAGCATTTTGAAATGTAGAGTTTGTGTTTATTTAACAAAATATGGTTTTGGGCAGAAAATTAACTATTTGGTTAATTGTGTGATGAAGGTGTGTTGCTGTGTTAAGAGTTTAGAAAAAGTATTTTAAGTATTGCTAAACGCTTGTTAGCAATTGAAAAAACTGTAAATTACAGGACAGTAAAGAAACTGGAAAATATTCTCAGCATCTGTGATCAGTTTTTAATCATGAATGTGAGAAGTGAAGTATTGCTCTTATCATCTGTTGTCTAGAAGCAGAAGTGAATGTGAGCAGTGAGGAGGTTTTTGTCATGCTGTCAATCACTGTGATATGAACTCAGTAACAGAGCTGTCATATGTGTTACAGTAATACACTGCAGAATCACCAACATCCACATTATTGATGATCAGACTATATAATCTGATTGAGATGAATGTGTTGATGTGAATTTAGGAGCAGAGAAACCAGATCCATATTTAACTGAGCTCCAGCCATGATAAAATCTTAACACATGCTGAGGAACTCCTCCTGGAGTCTGTTTGTACCATCTAGCCTGAGCATTAGTTACTGTCCCCAGATTACAGTCCAGTGTAGCCGTTTGTCCTTTATTGACTGTGATTAATGGACTCTGAGTCACTACAGTCACTCCACTGACACCTGCAGAATAAAAACAAGCTTTATATGAGATTGTGTGTCAAAACACTTGAAATCTGACATCAGATCTGATGAAAACTTACAGGTCAGAAGAGTAAAGAAAGCACAGAATATTGTGATCATCTTGTGATTTGGTCCGTGTGACGTGTAAAGATGAGCAGTGCTGTAGAATAATGCTGAGATGATCAGAGAGAGAAACTTTAAGACAGTCAAGAGCTCTGAGAGGGAGGAGCCACTGAAAGACCCGCCCACCTCCTGCAATAGACCCGCCCACATCTGACAAACTGTGCTTCTCACTTCATCACTGTGGAAAATGTGTTAATACGATCATATTTAAAAGAATTCATTTTTTTTCTAAGGAATATATTGTGATAATTAGTGGTGTAAATAACATTTTATATCTAGTTAAAAAAAAACAAAAAAACCTTGCTGCACAGTACACCCAAAATGCCTAGAATATAAAGCTATAATATATATGAAAGTGTGCGTGAGTGTTGCAGGTGTACATTATAGAGTTAAATCCAAAGAAGAGCATAGCTCAGGAATACAGTTTTTTTTTTTTCAGTTGATAACATACTTTTGTCCAATCTTTATTCACTTTTTCAAAACTCTAAACACATTTAGCAGAACATCTGTCTGTTGTGACCATACCAGTAACACAATTCATGTCGTTTTAACACAAAATGCAGTCAATTACAGGTTTTTTCAACTGCTTACACACAAAATCTTTTCATGTCACACGATTTTTGAAACCTGACACTCAAACAGCAGAAATACAGACCAAATCTGCAAAACCACACATTAATTCTTGGCCTTTGACTCATTTTTCAATTTCATAAAACACTTTTTTCAAAACACAACACACAATTCTCTATGTAACAGACAAAAATCTAACAGGAGGTATCTTGATTTCCTTTTTCAAACACAACCAATCAAAATGCCACACTAATTCATCAATGCCTCACACTAACTCCTCACATGCGCAAACACTTATTGCTTTACTTTACTTAACACCAACCAATCATGGCTTTAGTATAGGCCTATAAATAGGCCAAAGGTCAAGTTATGGTGTTGAACAACTTTTCTGTCGTCCATATTCATCATTTCTAAACCCATACTGAGGAAGTTTTTTTCTCCACATGGTGCTGGAAAGTGCATGAACGTTGTCCCTGTGTCAAAATAACACTTCTCCAGGCAATGGAGGAGGCATGTGGAGACACTGACCCTGCTTCCATGTGATTGGGTTTCCATGTTTTATGGAAATTCATTACATTTCATAGGCATGATGGTTTTTATACTGTATATTATATCCCCTACACTAACATTACCACTAGATCTACCCATGACAGAAAACATTCTGCTATTTTACATGTTCAGAAAACATAATTCTGTATGATATGTATAAGCTTGATTCTTCATGGGGACTTTAAAAGTGTCCCCACAAAGTCAAAATGCACTGGTATTACTTCACCTGTGGGGACATTTGGTCCCCTACCAGGACACACATACTGTACACACCATACCTTTGGAATATTCACCTTTTTCAAAATTATGCTAGTTTTTTTTTTTTTTTTTGGTTGCTATATTATTTCTTTTCTGTGCAATACTTTATTGAGAGTAGTTGATGTGTAATGAGAGGAAGAGGAAGAGTGGAACAGGTAGAAAGAGATGAAGGGAGAGAGACTGAGAAAAGCAGAGGGCAGAGAAAGAGTAGAATGGAGAAAAGGAGAGGGAGAAAAGATGAGTAAAGTGCAGGACTTGGTGTAGTGGGAAGAATAAGAGAAGATATTGTAAGAAGACATGAACAGAGAGGAAGAGATGGAAGAGGAGTGAAGAGATGTAGAAGGTAGAGACTTTCAAATACAATGGGAATCACCTTAAATGACCATGCAATATAATAATGTAATAAATAAATAATAAATAAATAATGTGATAAATCATGAGCTCTTCTTGGGAGAAACAGGAAACAGATCCAAAAGGCTTGTTCAACTTCATGCACAGCTTCTCAGTCTGACTTGAAGCATGTCAGTTAGAAGTTTTGTCTGACTTGAGACAGCGCCGACACCATGTGACTACACACTTAAAACTCCTGGGTCAAAAATAACCCATAATGGGTTATTTTGACCCAAATCGTGGGTTAAAAAGGGACCAATTAATTTCTGGGTTATTTCAACCCAGAAAAATGGGTTATTCTTTTTGACCCAACTTCTGGGTTAAATACCTGACCCAAATTTTGGGTTAAAATAACCCAAAATTGTAGTTAACATAACCCAACTTCTGGGTCAAATGAACAACCCCAATATCTGGGTTGAAATAACCCAGAAATTAGTAGGTCCCTTTTTAACCAGAGGTCAAAGGTCAAAAATAACCTAACTTGGGTTACTATGCCAGTATGCCTTATTTCAGAAAATAAAACTTCAGGCACTTACACACTTCAAGCACTTTTACATTTTTATTGCATTAAATTAAATTAAACTCTACATAAACGCTACACACTTGGACCTATTTATCTTAGGTCACACTGTAATAACATTAGACATTAGAAAAAACAGAAAAATAAACAACTCATTCTCTCTCAAACATTTGACAACATTCAATAACTGGATTGAACTTGAGGGACAAGATTTTTGATAGTGTCCTCATCTAAGAGAAGAAATGCCTCCTCATCTCTGTCTTCACCTGAAAGACAGAAAACAAGACAACATGAGTATTGTTAATAAGTCGAGACAATTGTGAACCACTCACCGGACACTCTTTGATTATCACGCTAACAAATAAATCATGGTAACACTTTAGAATACTGATCCTTCATTAATGAATAACTACACAGGAACAAATGAGTAATGCATTAATAACACTCTAGTAACTACTATTAACTAACAAGAAACTCTGATTAATGAATTAGTAAGTAATAGTGCTCAGTTGTAGGTGGTAGTTCACTATTAACTAATCAGTAACTACTGTTTTTTTCATTCCTCCCAGAGAACTACTATATACATGTTCATAATTAACATGAATGATGCATAATGTATAATTAATTCTAAAGTAAAGGCCTTGGTAACCCACCAGTAATGACTGAAGTATTACCAAATACTTAAGAAGGAATTACTAATTATTTGGATCAGTATTCTAAAGTGAAAAGCATGATAACTCTCTAGTAACTACTGTAGTCTTTGTAAACTTTTGAGGTTACCCAACTTTCTTCTAATTCTACAGTTCATTAATGTGGTATCTACAGTTTAAGTGTCGCCAGCGCATTGTTATAATGCGAGAGCGATGTACCTCTCCGCTGACAGTTGGAATCCCAGTCCCTTTTCTCTTACAAAATGGGAGATATTACAAAACTCACAGATATTACATGTGTGCGCTCAAACTTTGACCTGCATGTGATGCAAGACGTGCAACATTATAGCACCCACCGACAGAAACATACAGTGGCGCAAATGAACGAATGTTTAACAATATTTGCAGAGCATATATATATATATAAATCTAAGTAAATCAACTTAGTAGTAAAGAAGAAAGGGCCATAACCTGATACTGAGTTTTACAGTTCATTAATAGTTACTTAATAGTTATTCCTCCTGAAGCTGAATTAGTAGTTACTTAATCGTAGTTCTTCAGGAGGCATGACTGAATTGATTAGTTACTAATTAACTAATAGTTACTTAACACAATTAAAAAACGCTATGACATACTGATTAGTTAACACATATTCCTTAGTAGTTAATAGTAGTGACTTGAGTGTTAATGAAGAACTACCGATTAATTCTGCAGTAATTCCTTATTAGTTATGCAGTAAGTAATATACAGTATTCTAAAGTGTTACCATTAAGTAATTAATTAATTAATTTAGTCAACAAATCCAAAAAAGTGTACTTCTTTAAACCTCAGCAAATGATTATTAAAACATGAAGCATGCTTCAAAAAATTGACTATATTAATATTTGGTGGTCTGATTTTCAATTACAGAAAGATAAAGTATTTTAAAGTATGCAGAGTATTTGAAATATATTTGACTTCTTAAAAGATGAAGTTTGTGTGTTTCAGTTCTGAAAGAGTTCAGAGGAACATCATGATTTACATAAAGCTAAAATTATGAGGCACATTGTGCAGGTGTATCCTGAGAGAGAGTCATGCGTATCTGTGAAAGAAAATGCAAACAAATGCAGTGCCAAAGATTTTTAATTGCAGAACCAAAACCAAAGAGTGAAGTATATAGTCATATTAACTGTCAGATATCACACAAATCAGATGATATGAGAAGAAACAAAGAAAACAAACATCTGCTATTTTCATTTAGACAATGTTTCAGTAACACTGTGAATTTGAGATGCTTTTCTTAGTGAATTTTGAACCCACGGACACTTGACATGAGAAATCCACATTATTGATCCAGTCAGAGGAGTTGATGGTCAGATAGCTGCTCATTCTGAAGGTTTTGTCTTGTTGTTTCTCAGTAGCACTGCTCCAAACTCCATCTGTAACAGACTGTCCATCGACTGTCCAGCTGACATGAACCAGAGCTACAGAAATATCCTCAGCCAGACACACAAGTGTAGCTTTACTCTCCTTCAGAGCCTCAGTGGACGGAGACAATATAATATAATATAATATAATATAATATAATATAATAATATAATATAATATAATAAACTTGCATAAATCGGTCTGTTGAAAGATATACATAGAAATAACAAGATGTCAGTTTACAAGATAGACAGTCAGGGAATAAATGAATGGAAACAGGACATTATGTTGAATAAATATTGTGGGTGTTTCATAATTCTCCACATATTTGTAATGATTTTTAAAATCTGAACTCAAGCTGATGAGTTAATCATCTTAAAATAGGTGTGTAAAGGTCTTATAACCTTATAAACACATATTTTAGGATGATTAACTCATTAAGTTGAGTTCACATTTTAAAAATCATTACAGGTATAGAATTATGAAATAATCAAATATTATTTATTTAAACAGGAAATAAAGGGCCAGTTGTGTGAACGTAGCTGCTTAAGTTATGACTGTGTCTTAAGAACTACTAATAGTCTGACCAGCAATTAATTGGGGCTGATCAGTTCTACTTTTATCATTCAAATCAGACCAATAAAACTGACATAAAGAAGAAATGACCAGTCTTGAAGAAAAAAAAAGAAAATAGATGACTGACTTGTAGGACTAGTCTAAGCAGCTTACACAACTGGTCACACATTTCAAGAACAAACTTTTTTTAAGTAAATCTATATATTTCAAATTTATTTTTAATCTTCTAATTTGATGTTTATTTCAAACAAATGTGAGTGAACATTACTGAGCAGTATTGATATTGAAAGAGTGAAGTTTACTCACCGATCACATTCAGTTTTGTTCCTTGTCCGAATACCACTGTGATTCATGTCACATCTTCACTCGTACAAAAACCTCCTGAGTTTCAGAGACACAGAACTGAAACATTCACTCCAGCACAGATTATAACACACAACTCTCTTCATTAAACCTCTTTCACTCATTAAGTGTCAAAAAATGACAAAACGTGAAAAAATGAATCATCACATACTGTAAGTCTGTTAGTGAAGAAAACATGCTGGAGAGTCGAGAAACCTGCTGTATAGATTCAGAAGACCTGAAATAGTTCATATTTACTGTCCTGTTATATGTTTGTTTGTTTGTTTGTTTTGTAAAATTGTTGCTCTAAATAATTACTTACAGGACAGAATAGTAAATAAATTGCTCAGAACAGTAAAGAATATTCTCAACATCTGTAATTAGTTTGTAGTTCATCATGAATGTGAGAAGTGAAGTATTGCTCTTATCATCTGTTGTCTAGCCCTTTAACACGTACGATCACACCGGTGTGATCAGTCTTGGCTGGTCCCAGGAGCGTACGATCACACCGGTGTGATTAGAACGTTCAGTGCATTACGTGATCAACTGCCAAATTCAAATGTGCGTGCGCGCTTTAACTGGCGCTAAACCAGAGACGGACGCGCGCAGCGCTTTTCATATCACATATATGCAGTGTTTTCAACCAAATAATGTTCATTTCAGGTTTCATACATTTAAATACACATGAGTAAGCTACTAACAAAACAATATATTTAGAGTTTGCAAAATACACAATGATGTCTATAGAAGCGGAAATAACAACCCTTTCCATTATAACTTGACAACATGTTTAATTCATATCAGATACACATTGTGAAAGTAACTTAAAAGCTTACTTCATGTATTTCGGGAGAAGTGGATAATTTCACGGGTTGTAAATCCAACAGATCCGATTCTCTGCGCGGTGCAAACTAACATGGCGGCGCCCATCGCTCATATGGCTCAACTAACGCGATCGTTATAAAGGTGTTTAAACAGCAAAACACATCCACTTGCACATATTTGGCAATCGGAATATTAGATATTTCATGCTATAGTTAACAAAATTTGTGAATATTTTGAATAAAAAAGGAAAAATTAAATGAAAGCAGATCATCATTCATACAGTGCTGCGGTGTGTCATATAACAAGCAATGACGCGTCACCATGGAAACCATAAAGTGATACGTTCTAAATAACGGTCGCCTTAAAAAACTCACGCTGAGGGGTCAGACAGAATATTTGAAACTTACGTGCGAAAGGGCTAGAAGCAGAAGTGAATATGAGCAGTGAGGAGGTTTTTGTCATGCTGTGAATCACTGTGATACCCACTCACTAACAGAGCTGTCCTATGTGTTACAGTAATACACTGAAGAATCACCAAACATCCAAATTTTTGATGATCAGACTATAATCTGTTTTAGATGAATGTGTTGATGTGAATTTAGGAGCAGAGAAACCAGATCCATATGTTGGAGAGCTATCGCTATGGTGAAATTTTAACACAAACTGAGGAACTCCTCCTGGAGTCTGTTTGTACCATCTAACACCATAATCAGTTACTGTCCCCAGATTACAGTCCAGTGTAGCCGTTTGTCCTTTATTGACTGTGATTAATGGACTCTGAGTCACTACAGTCACTCCACTGACACCTGCAGAATAAAAACAAGCTTTATATGAGATTGTGTGTCAAAACACTTGAAATCTGACATCAGATCTGATGAAAACTTACAGGTCAGAAGAGTAAAGAAAGCACAGAATATTGTGATCATCTTGTGATTTGGTCCGTGTGACGTGTAAAGATGAGCAGTGCTGTAGAATAATGCTGAGATGATCAGAGAGAGAAACTTTAAGACAGTCAAGAGCTCTGAGAGGGAGGAGCCACTGAAAGACCCGCCCACCTCCTGCAATAGACCCGCCCACATCTGACAAACTACACGTGTGCTTCTTACTTCAATGTTACAGTTTTTCTCAATAGATTTGACACATTTCTCCAAACTCAGATCACTGCTCTCAAAACTGAACTGCTAAATCACTAAACTCTTTTCTTAATATATCCTAAACCAATCTGTTGAATAAATCAATCTTTCTGAAAAACCTTAAACAAGTTCAGGCAGTTAGACACTATTTGCAAATCTCATGCAGTCTTTTTGCAAAACTCTAACAACAATCTCACTCACTAAAACACATTTTGGACAGGCAGACAGAGAAGTTAATCAGAACTACAACACAGTTGTCATCGTTTACACACGACTCAAAAGTGTTCACACTCGTTCAAACCAACTGTATGAAATAAGCCAGTTCAGAGAGCACAGGTGACACAGGAGCACTGAATGATGAAACCAACAATAGATGGAAACAGTCTGAGAGCGAGAGGAGGAAGAGTTTGTGTAAGAGCTGGTGGACGAGGAGGAAGAGGAAGAGGACGAGAAAGAGCAAGGTGTGGAGAGTGTTGTCAAGGCTGGATCCAGCACACTAGAGGGATTTTCCCTTTGCCGGCAAGAGACGACATTTCCTGTGATGTGGACGAAGTCCTGAGGCTGAACTCATGATGAAGACGTGATGCTGAGGCAGAATGAATCTCTCACTGACTTTTGCAGAGCTTTTCTATTGAGTGTAACATGCTTTTCATTTATAGTTTTTTATAACATTTTTGTCTTTTGAAGTTGGACTACTGTATTTTTACAGTTTTTCTCAATTGCTAACACACTATAACTGCTTCATTTGTCCCAATTTCCCAAACCATTCATTTAGTTCTAGAAAAAAAAAAAAAAAGACATTTCTCAAAATGTTTAACACATTTCACATTCAAATTTTCTCAATGTTTTCTGCAAAACTACACAAAAATGCCCTCATTTAGCACAAGTTTAACATGTTCTCATTCAGAAAACACAAACACATCATATAATTACATTTTTTTACGATTGCTTAAGCACAATTTTAAAAACAAGGCTCATTTTGTCAAAACACTACACACAATTCACAGATCCACACACAACACCTCAGTTCTTTTGCAAAACTTTACACTCGTTTAACAAATCTCAACTTTGACACCGTATGGGACACACATGGTTCATACATTCTGATTCTGTTTGATTCATTTACACACTGCTGTGCTCAATCTTAAACACTTGTAACTTTTATACATTTCTAATGATATAGACTAGATTTTTTCAGAGATATTGTTAAAGTACATGAATATATTGACATAAACAAAAAAAAAACAAACAAACAAAAAAAAAAAACACAAGACCAGTACTGCATATTGATGAAAATATTTATTTCTCACCACATTGTAAAACCATTCAATACATCAATGCCTTTCCAAAGGTTATATTTTGCACTGGAAATCAGAATATATTCTAAATACAATATAGTACACAAACAAAAATATTTGTGGAGACAAAACAAAAGCCTGATTTTAAATGAAAAAAAAAAATAATACAAAAACACCTAAGCATCATCTCTTGGCCTAGCTGGAGCTGGCCATAGCACTTCATCCACATCTCAGACGATGTCCTCCCTCGTAAAACAGTGAGGGAAGAATCTTCTTGAAATGTGAATCCATCCTTGCACAGACCCTGCATCAATTAGGTCAGGCCTTCTCCATGGCTTGAATGAGGCACATCCTGACATAGGGCCAAAAAACAAAACAAAAAAACAACTCCTCAATGGGTTTAAAGAAGGGACAGAATGGTGGGATGTATTGGAGTGAAAATTGTGGACGCTAATGAAACCAGTTTTGGACCAAAGCAGAGAGGTGGAAATTCACATTGTCCCATATGACAGTGTGTCTCATCTGCTCTGCATCCATTTGGTCTCCTGCCATTTTGTAAGGGCCTAAGTTGGCATGCAGACTCCATTCTGCATGATTGCAACATATATTGTGATGTTACAGTTTTTCTCAATTGCTTAAACACATTTCTTGAAACTATGCCTCGTATTCTCAAAACAGTAAACACAAATCCATAACGTCTCACCCAATTCCCCAAACATCCTATTTTCAGGTCAAAATGAAGCTCTACACTCAAAACCATTCACTCTTGCTGAAAAACCAAACCTTGCCCTCAGACATCACACACAAGCCCTCAAAAACACACACACTACAACATAGTCTTACACACTGGTGCAATAAATTCAAAACAACATTTCCAAAACTGGTAAGTTATGTTGCTTGTGGTTCACCCACTCAAAAACCTTTTCACATAATGAACACAAAAGACACAACCAATGTATACATTGCACATTTTTATTCATTCATAACACAGTACAAAAATTATAATAAAAAAATAAAAATTATTCCACCTCAGCAGCTCTTTGGTCTGGGTCAAGCCAGAGAATCTCATCCACATCACAATTGGCCCTAGCCAGGCAGCGGAGGTAAAATCCTCTACATGACTGCCTGATCCACCCCTGGCACGCATATGTCTAGGCAGGCTTCTTCGATAGCCTGGAGGAGGTGAACACGGATATGGAAGGTTCTCGGTCATACACTTTCCACTGGCATGCAGAAAAACACTCCTCTATTGGGTTTAGAACTGAAACTCTATCTGTATGCGAGGCAATTTGATGCATTTCTTGTACAGTAGCATAGTGCAACAGTGTACTGTATGTGTTGCCACAGCACAGAGTACAGCACTCAAAGGTTACTGTACAGAGCAGTCTTACTGTAAGTACACCTACCTGTTTTCCTCCCTGAAGGTTCTGATGATGGAGGCGATGATGAAACGACTCAAATTTGGCTGTACTCGTTGCCCAGCCTCCCTCATAGTCATACCATGGACAAGGTCAACTAGAGTGGCTCGAATTTCATCCGAGACTGCTTGTCTCCTTGCCCTTCCCCTTCCTTGTTCTCTTACTCCTTCTCCACCTCCTCTTCCTCCTCCTCCTCCTCCTCCTCGACCTATTCCTTCATTTCTCTGTGGTTCCATTGTTCCAAAACTCCATGAACTGATTAGGGCCCTTGTATCTACCTATTGAAGGATCTGATTGGTGTGTGTTCAATTTTGACTCTTAGTGTTTTTATCTGGGGAATTGTGTGCTAACTGAGCTCAAGCTGTGCTGACTTCAATGAACAGTATTGAATGCGAGTGCTTTCAAAATGACCACATGGTGTACGCAATAAGATATTAAGGGAATTTTGTGTAGAGTTCTGCAGTGACAGTTCAACAAATCTGAATCATGTGTTAAAACAGGGGAGTAGTGTTTAGAGTTTGGGTGTGCTTTTTGATAAATGGTGTTATGTTTTGAAATTTTAGTTAAAAAGCCTGGTTATAGTGTTTTTTAGCAATTGAGAAAAAACTGTAACACCACGTTGGCCCGGGACATTCAAAATGATTCAAAACTTTGTTTCTCCCTCTCCCTTTACTGCAACATTGCCTTTCATTTTGTTGAAGACACTTAAACTCACCTTTTGCCTTTTTATAGTACTTGCACTGATTGTTGAGTTTACTGTTACAGTTTTTTCAGTCACTAACAAGCGTTTGTCCAAGCAGTTGTCACATTTTCAAAACTCTAAACACAATTAGCACAGCATCGGTCTATTGTGGCCATACCATTCACACATTTCATGTCGTTTTCACACAATATGGAATCATTGACACATTTCCACAATGCTTACATTTTCTTAACAGACAAGCTATACCTCCCAACAAAATTATGGATTGTTTTTGTAGTATTTACGAATGTTAACACACAACATCCCACAATAGCAAAAACAATATTCCAAACCTTAGATACAGTATAAAAACCTCTGCTTCTGCAATGATATCAGTTCAAAAACAATATATCTTAGCTGATAATAAACAAACAATTGATTAATTGACACACAGCTGATTTATGTTGTGTAAATTGGGCCAACCACAGCTGATTCCAGTCTGGCTTAGACTCAATGGCAGGGGTTATTTTTTTCTATTATATTGACATACAATAAAAGGAGGACTTTGAGGAGTGATGTTTTTGGAAACAGAAACAGAAAAAAGACAAACACTGTAATGTCTGGACGAGGAAGAGTAAGAGCAAGGGGCCCAGGGAGAAGAGCAGGCCCAGTGAGAGATGCAGTGAGAGGTGCAGGAGCAGTGAGAGGAGCAGGGCCAAGGAGAGGGCAAGGTAGAGGTGTAAGAATGCGTGGTGGTGGCATTCCAAGGGCTGCAAGAACAGTAGTCAGTGATGAAATTCGTGCCACTATCATTGACCATGTAATCAACCATGGTCTTTCACTAAGAGAGGCTGGTGAAAGAGTGCAGCCCAATTTGAGGCGGTCAACGGTTGCCTCCATTATACGCATCTTTCAACAAACCAACAGGTAAGTATTGCATTTTACATGGATTGTTTCTATTCTCACTTGACATGTCAATAAGGTCATACAGTAATGCATATGTCGAATTTTTTGTCCCTCTAAAGAATGCAACGTCTTCCACCCTCTGGGGGAAGAGGAAAGCTCCTAAATAATGATCAAGAGCTTGCCATTGTAGAAATGGTTGTTGCAAATAATGCAATAAAACTGCATGAAATTCAAACTAGAATTGTAGAGGACCATGAGATATTTGACAATATCGATAGCATCAGCCTCACAACGATTACGCGGACATTGTCCAAACACAGAGTGCGGATGAAGCAGCTCTACACTGTTCCCTTTGAGAGGAACAGTGAGAGAGTCAAGGAGCTATGACAACAATATGTCCAGGTATAGTGTATATTCAATTCAATGTCCAGTTCTATAAGCTTTGCACTTTGCAAGTAGGTAACCTACACAGTAATAGGTTACAGTACAGTATGGTATATAGTAATGACATGATTTACATAAACTTTGTTTCAGAGAGTTATGGAATTGGAGGCCAACCAGGCCCCTCATGAATTCATATACATAGATGAGGCAGGATTCAATCTGGCCAAAAGGCGTCGACGTGGACGAAATGTAATTGGAAAAAGGGCCACAGTTGATGTGCCAGGACAGAAAGGGGCAAATTACCATGTGTGCAGCAATTGCAAATGCAGAATTACTTCACAGATGTCAGGTTGGACCCTATAATACCGAGTGCCTCCTTGCCTTTCTCAATGATCTCCACCAGCGCCTGGTTCCAGAGCAGGATCAGGAGGGTGAAAACATGAGGACCTTTGTAATTACCTGGGACAATGTGGCTTTCCATCATTCGCAAGCAATAACAACATGGTTTGAAGTCCACCCAAGACTGATATATGTCTTCCTTCCACCCTATTCACCTTTCCTCAACCCCATAGAGGAGTTCTTTTCTGCATGGAGGTGGAAGGTTTATGACTATCAGCCACATGACCAGATGTCCCTCCTTGAAGCCATGGATGCTGGCTGCAGGGACATCACCGTTCATGATTGCCAAGGGTGGATCCGACATACCAAGCGGTTTTATCCCAGGTGCATCGCCTTGGATAATATCAGATGTGATGTTGATGAAACATGTGGCCTAACCCTGAAGATCGCAGAGATTAGATACAGTAATTTTGTGATTTTTTTTTTTTTTTTTTTTTTTAATCTGGGCTTTTTGCTGTTGTTTTTTTGTTCAGAATGCTCTTATGTGTTTCATGGATATTTTGTTCACTGTAAGCAATACTGTAAAACCTTTTCTGTTCTATCATACTGTGTTTCTACTGTACCTTCTGCAGTAAACAGTAAAGGCAAAAAATTGCTTTTTACTGGAATGCTTTTGAATGTGAACATTACTGTACATTTGGACATACAGTACCTAACCAAGAAATTTAGTGTAAAACGGTGGATGTTTTGCATGCAAATACCTGTAAAACTGAAACCTAAAAGTCTATGCAGTTTTTGTAATGTCAACAATAGCCAGTATTTTGAAACCTGGTGTACTTTGATTGACTGCATGTACCTGCATAAACAAGTGTTATTCTTTGACAGAATAATTTAATTTTGAGTCAGATTTCCAGTGTTTTGGTAAAGTTAGTGTGTGCAGAGAAAGATGTGTTCTATTTTGAAATGAAGATTTAGTATATATTTAACAAAATGTGTTTTTGAGAAGAAAATTATCCATTTGGCCAATTGTGTTTTGTAGGTGTGAGTCTGTGTTAAGAGTTTAGAAAAAGTATCTGATGTATGGTTTAGTGCTTGTTAGCGATTGAAAAAACTGTAACACATTTTCCTACTGCAATTCATGATTAATTCAGCTAGTTATAAAACATTTAGACGTGGTCAGTTAACTATTTTTGTGAGTTCATGTAAAGTGAGGACTATTTATGCTTTGTAAAGCTTTTATAAATGAGATTTAAAGGTTCAGTGATCTTCTGCGCTGCTGTTCTCTAATGTTGTAAAGTTAGTACTGAGGTAGTTTTGACACTAGGAATATGTGTTAATAAAGCATTTATTAACACATAAGTAACTATTACTATATGTCTAAATAATAAGATGCATAAATGTACATTAAAATATTTTATTAATCATTTACTTACACTTCCTAAATGATCTTATGAACCACTGACAACTAACTGGTTTGTGAATAATGTAATACATAATTTAGAAATGATTAATTGATCATTAATAAAGTATGAAAATACAATTATTGAACACATTATGGATATGCTTATAAATCAAGAACAAAGCATTTATAGCTGTATTTATAAACGGCTTACTAATGTCTATTAATGTTTTATAAATGATAAATTGACTATTTACTAATTCTTAACTAATGCATAGTGTGAGTTATTATAATGTGTTACCCAAGTTTCAAGTTTGGGAAATTTAGTGAGAAGTTATGAATTTGTGTTTAGTTTAGTTTTGAGAAAAGGAGACACAATTTCAAGAAATATGTTTAAGCAATCTAGAAAAACTAAGATATTTTTTAATGAAATCTGAGAGCTTTCTGTCCATCCATTGAAAGTCTGTTCACTCAAAACTGTGATGCTTCAAGATGTTCAGAGATTTTAAAGCAGTTTAATCCAAGTCTTCTGAAGAAACACAATCACTTCTTATGATGAACAGACTGAATTTAGGCTTGTTTTGGAGTGAACAATCCCTATAAAATAAGGGTTTTTTGTGTAGAGTTTTGCAGAAATCATTAAGAAAATCATAATGTGTGTGAAAACAAATCAAATGTGTTTATAGTTTTGAGAAATGTGTCTTTGTTTTGAGAATTGAATAAATGGTTTGGGAAATTGTGTCAGATGAATCAGTTATAGTGTGTTAGCAATCGAGAAAAACTGTAATTTGTGTTCTGAAGATGATTAGTTTGTAATTCATCATGAATCTGTGCTCTTATCATCTGTTGTCTAGAAGCAGAAGTGAATGTGAGCAGTGAGGAGGTTTTTGTCATGCTGTGAATCACTGTGATATGTACTCTTTAGCAGAGTTGTCCCATGTGTGACAGTAATACACTGCAGAATCACCAACATCCACATTATTGATGATCAAACTATAATCTGATTGAGATGAATGTGTTGATGTGAATTTAGGAGCAGAGAAACCAGATCCGTATGTTGGAGAGCTATAGCTATGATTAAAATATAACACAAACTGAGGAACTCCTCCTGGAGTCTGTTTGTACCATCTAGCAGCAGAACCAGTTACTGTCCCCAGATTACAGACCAGTGTAGCCGTTTGTCCTTTATTGACTGTGATTAATGGACTCTGAGTCACTACAGTCACTCCACTGACACCTGCAGAATAAACACACCATTAATGAGACTCAATACTCACGTATGACATATTCATGATCGTATCAGAAGTGCATCTTTAACTGCAGTCTAGTGACGTCTTACATGACAGAGTGATGAAGAGGATGATGAAGACTGACAGCATGATGTGAGTGTGTGATGTGAGCCGACTGAACAGAGCAGAGCGATCCGAGACGAGCCATAAGAGACTGAAGAGGGAGGAGCCTCAGTGACATCATCATTCATCATCACACACATCATCAGAAACATCACTGAGTGATTGACAGATCAACCATATTTGCATAAACTCCATTATTATCAATGGTTTTTGAGTTATAAGTCTCAAACATACTGGATTGAATCTTCCTTCTGTAAGAGGTTTGGTTTACAAAAGAGTTTCTTCTTCATTAAAATAACTCAAGTAACAAAAACAAAAGATTGATAAGCGTCTGATGTTCAGAAATAATCAAAAACCGTCATAAATGAGTGTCACTTTGCCAGTATTTGTCATTCATTTTATTGCTCTTTTATTATTGTTCATGTACAGATGAAGATCATTTGTTGTTAACACTCTTGTCTGGTTGGATGAACAGATAAAAAGAGACAGAGAAACTGATCATTTGCATGGAGCTGATTATAACAGCAGGTGTTTCCTGTGTGTCACGACTGAACTTCCTGTCCTGAAGAAAATCTCCACAGCTCACTGCGTCTGCAGAAGACAAACTTCAGCATCAACTTCACACCATATTCACATGAATGTCAGGCCATCAGGAGCATTTTGATCATTATAGTTTAGATCGTAACTTTACTGTATCAAATAATAGTCATTTCTACATCTGTCACTAACTCTCTAGTTCATTATCAGTCATGTGATCGTCTCCATCTGTGTAATTCATCTCTCAACCATATTCAGACATTCATCTCTGATCTTCACAAATGATCTTCTCTAGCAGTAACACTAGTTTAACACCTGAAATCTGATCAAATAGTCAAGAATGGTTAAACATCATGTTGGTTCATCACACATATCCTCTAACAGCTGATAGTTGACAGTTGAATCTGTTCAATAATCATGTAATCGTTCTGTCAGAAGAGCAGATCAGTTTGACTAATGCAGATAACCAGGAATCTCAGCTGAAGTGAAGAGAGACAAAATACAGTCAAGTTCATTTCATTATGAAACACATGCTGTTCACTGATGTGTTTGAATGTAGCAGATTATCCATGTTACAGTATTTCACAATTGCTAAAACACATTTCTTGAAACCATCACTCATTTTCTCAAAACATTAAACACAAATCCAAATCTTCAAACTAATTTCACAAAACCTCTGACTTTTATGGCAAAATCAAACAAAGCTTTCAGATCAAACACACATTAAGCAATATATAAACACTACAGATCATTCATTAGACACTACATTAAAAAATGGAAAACACAACATCCAGAACATGAGGTTACAGAAAAAAAGTATATTGTAACACAGTAAACACATTTTGCCATTACATAAAATGTATAGAAATCACAAGTAATGTGAATTTAAAGTATACTGTATGTACTGCAAGTACAGTATTATATTCAATATTATATAGTATTGAATGTCTGTATATACAGTATTTACATACTGCAAACATACAGCAGTCTAAATGCAAATGACTAAAAGGTCAAAGAAAACTCTAAATGAAAAGCATGAAACAGTATACAAAACAAACAAACAAACAAAAAAAAAAGTTCAGAGTCAGTGAGAGATTCATTCTGCTTCAGCATCATGTCTTCATGTTGGGTCCAGCCTAAATCAAGTCAAGTCACCTTTATTTCAATTGCAATTTATACTACACAGATACTAGTCTAGTCTAGTCTAGTATAGTATAGTATATTATATTATAGTCAAAGCAGCTTTACAGTGATAACAGGTACATGATGATCAGTAATGCAAAGAGGGTTCATTTTGGCTGTACAGCTCTAAAAGAAAATAGTGTCATTGTTCAGCTGAAGTCAGTTCAGTGTTGATTCACTTACATTGTATCAATTATTATGTAAATTACTGTAATTATTTTCCTCTATAAAGCAGTTCTGCAGAAAACAGTGATGTCACCATCTAGGCTAGCTTAGTTCAGTTCTCATCCTATAATGTCAGTACAATAATATTGTTGAGGACATTTTCCACATCACAGGCAATGTCGTCTCTTGCCAGGCAAAGGGAAAAACCTGTGCCGGATCCAGCCTTGACTCCACACCCCTTGCTCTTTCTCCTCATCATCCTCTTACACATACTCTTCCTCCTCTACTTTTCAGATTGTTTCCATCTATTGTTGGTATCATCATTCAGCACCTGTGTCACCTGTGCACTCTGAACTGACCTATATTTTATACAGTTGATTTGATCACATCATTAGAAATAAGTGTGAATAATTTTGAGTCATTGTGTTTAAAGGATGACAACTGTGTTGTAGTTGTGTTTAACTTTTGCCACATGTATTTACCATTTTGCAACACAGTGCAACACAGTGCAAAATGTGTTTTAGTGAGTAAGAATGTGTTTAGAGTTTTGCAAAAAGAGTGGATGAGATTTGCAAACAGTGTCTTAACTACCTGAACTTGTTTAAGGTTTTGCCTACAAAGTGACTGATTCGACAAATGGGTTTAGGCCACTGAGCATTGGGTTCAGAGAATGGGGTTTAGTGTTTTAGCAATTGTGAAATACTGTAATACAGACAGTTTATATATCACTTTTAGAGAATTGTCATTGAACTATAATTTTAAATTCATATAGGAAACATGATTTCCCCCCTCATATATGTGAAATAAGAAAGAATATTAAATCAGTCTGTGTTTGATCAGGAGGATGAAATGATTGGCTGAACTCTAGTGATCCTCCCTCTTTCAGAGTTTCTCTTCCTCATATATGAGTTTCTCCATCTCTCTTATTCTCTTCATCTCTCCACTAAACTCAAACTGCTCATCACAGGAAGATGCTGATCATTTTCTCCTTCACTCTCCTCACTCTTCTGTCATAAGTTACACATTTCACTACAAACATGTTGTTCTCTCACAGGGTCAAAGTGATTAATTTTATTTATTATAATTTTACAGGTGTCAGATGTGTAAAAGTGGTCACACAGAAACCCTCTGTGCTGACAGAACAAAAAGGGAAATCTGTGACTATGGATTGTAACGTTGAAAAGGATTACGGTTATGTCAGCTGGTATAAACAGACTCCAAATTCAGCTCCTCAGTTTGTGTTGACATACTATTATTCAAACAGCGCCCCTAGCTATGGAGATGGTTTTACCTCCAGCCGCTTCACATCTACAGCTCAAGCAAAAATTGATTATCGTCTGACCATCAGTAATGTGGATGTTGGTGATTCTGCAGTGTATTATTGTGGCAATGGGACAGCTCTAATGAGTTCGTATCACAGTGATTCACAGCATGACAAAAACCTCCTCACTGCTCACATTCACTTCTGCTTTTACACAAGTTCTTAAACTTAAAACACAATATGGGCACTTTGTACTGTTATATTAGTACAGTAAACATTAAAAAAGTAAAAGTAATGTTTTGATGGATGCATACATTAACTTTGGATATCTGTTTCCTATATATTTCATATAAAGCAAATATATAGCATATCTGAAACAAGAAAAGATGTGCAGTAGTGACAGATGAAGATTCTCTTCTAGTGGAAGAAGTGAGCTGTGACTGTGCTTCACCGACACACTTTTCACTTTGTTTCATGTAATTTAATTGTATTAATGAGAAGTTTGTAGGTATTGGTACTTATTTTGTGATTTGCAAAAATGTTGACTACACAGGTACATTTTTCCAATAAGCCTGTATTGTATAAACCATGCTGTAAAGAAAAAAAAAAATCTCAGTAAAATGTACAGTAAAGAAAATGGCAGCTGTATTTGCCAGTACTTTATCATAAAAAAATATCTCAACATTTTAGGTTTTACGGGACAGCACTTAGTTTACAGTCTTCTTTACAGTTCAAAACTTTATCATTTGAATGTTTATGTTGTAATAATTATTACATTATTATTTATTTTAGCTATTAAAAATATATTAACCATTCTACACCATTGATTAACAAGATATACTACAAAGAAAAAAATAATTTTTAAATTGTTGTATTACAGTTTTACTCGATCAATTGGACACATTTCTCTAAACTCAGTTCACTGCTCTCAGAACAAACACTCATCTAAACACTCATCTCAATCAACTGTACTTTACTGCATAATGAAGCTCTGTATTTTTTTCTGGTACTGCATTTATTAAAGTCAAGTCACCTTTATTTATATAGCGCTTTTTACAATGCAGATTGTGTCAAAGCAACCTTACATTAATAACTGGTACATAATTTTGGCTGCACAGCAGCTCTTAAAGAATAGTGTCAATGCAGGCAGATCAAAGCACTGTTGAATAAATGTCTAGAATACTGTTGAATGTCAAATGTCAAATCAATGTCAAGTGTCCCCACTCAAGCAAAGCCAAGGCGACAGCGGCAAGGAACCCAACTCCAACAGGTGACATCAGGTGTCAAACAAGTGTTAAAATGGAGAAAAAAACCTTGGGAGAAACCAGGCTTAGTCGGGGGCCATTTCTCCTCTGGCGAACAGTGCTTGTTACGATTCAGGTTGCTATAATAAGTCTGATAGGGATCGCAACAATCAAAGATTTATTTCAGTTCCATCCAGTTGAAATCGTATTCGTCAAGCCGGTATGGACGGTCTGTTGAGGAACTGTGCTACTGGCTGTCGTGTCGATATGTTTCACAGTGGATGATCTAGTTGACTCAATCTCTGCTGATACTTCAGGGCTGCGATGTGTCGTGTCAAGGCGCAGGTCCTGGTCTCAGTTGGATACGGCCCGGATCCGGTGACTACCGGTAAACCTCGGGATAAACAGAAATGACTAATATTAGCGTAGATGCCATTCGTTTTCTGATGTAACGAGTACACTGGTGTTAGGAAGTGTTCCCGTTCCGGCTGACCTAAGTTTATGCAGCCTAATAATCCTTTACGGATTTGAAAATAATTGATAATTGGTGTTATGTGTATGCCAGGTTAAAGAGATGCGTTTTTAGTCTAGATTTAAAAACTGACAGAGTGTGTCTGCTTCCCCGAACAATGATAGGAAGATGTTCCAGAGTTTAGTGTGCCAATAGGAGAAGGATCTACCGCCTGCAGTTGATTGATTTCTAGTATAATTCATCTGGCCTGAATTCTGAGATCGCAATAGACGTGAAGGACTATAATGCTTTAAGAGCTCGCTTAGGTACTGGGGAGCTAAACCATAGTGCTTTGTAAGTAATTAGCAAGATTAAAATCTAGCGTTTAACAGGAGTTTAACCTCTGGATGTCTGAGGCTGATTTGGGGCCTGGAGAGTTTTGACATGCCCTGACATTTGTGTTTTTTCAGTGTGCATAAACATATTATGGAAAGTGCATTACCTGTATTCAGCACAAAACTAGGCTACAAAATATGTGAGGAACATGTATGTACATGTTTGGTTTTGAAGGAATAACATTTATGCGTGGTATTGAAAAAACAAAAAAACTTAAGTCACTGAAATTAAGGCCAAAAAAAAGATAGTAAATCTGTGTTTACAATACTTTAGGGTATGGAGGTTGTAAACTAGAGTTTTTGCTTCAAAATTATGTAAAAATTATGCTGCCTACTCCTTCTATATAAACAATATATTGATTTAGTTTTTGTAAGACACTTTTTGCCAAGAAACACAGTATGCGTGGAGGCGTGAATCACCACTGAATAATGGGCCATTCTCACTGAGAAGACAAAGAATTGGATAGTAATGAGATGAAAGACTTGCATATTAAGAGGCATTTCAGTCAGGTAGGCTGTGAAAAAAACCTTCTGTGATGTCTCAAGTCATCATGATATATGAAACATACAGAAAAATATTATTACAATATAAAGTAATGGTTTTATATTATACTTTAAAATAAATGTATTTCTGTGATGCAAAGAGTCCGAATATAGGCTTTTAGTTTAAAGCATGCACATTTGGAGAAAATTGGATTCTCATAGCTTATTGTCAATTTTCTATACAGAGGAGTTATATTTATTTAATATTCATTGTCATTACTATGAGCGCTGGTGTTGCAATTCATCCTTGAAGTCGGAGGCGGCTCTCTGTGCATTTTTAGTCCACAAATTCATCTAAAAGAAGACAGAGTCTATTCATGATGGAGTTTCCATTCATACTGCAGCCGGAGGGCACTAAAGAAACAAAAACTCATCTAAATTAATCTATAGAAGAAAAGAAAACAGGAAACTAACTGCATGTCTCTAGAGCTCGCTAACCATGACTTTACATCCAGATAAAACACTTTTCAAGAACAATAAATACACGATTGAGACGATGAATGCATGTATTTGCCTCTGAATTTGCGTCTGAATAGCGCTGGCTCCGTGGGCGTGGCCGCATTAGTGGATAATGAGCTGAATCACGGACTTCTGACATGGCTCTCTTTTTCATACAGATTACATAAACACAGAAGGTTTTTTTCCAATTTGACTTACATGATTTAAAACTGACTCTTAGCGTTTTTTTAGACATAAGTTTGATTTTTCTGTGATTAGTATTCCACTAAGTACAGTTTCATTTTCTGAAACTATCAGATTGGAGTTCGTTCAGAGGGAGAGGAGAAATCACGCATCATGTTAGTTTTTCTTTATTTTACAAAAGCACAACATTGTGTTTTTACTCTGAGTGTATACAAATAAAGAAGATATCTCATATTTCAATTGATATATTACTTATGTCCTCTATGACAAAAAATGACGGACGTATTTAAGTCTTGTTTTGCTGCAATGTGAAAAAAAACCTGCAAAAACGCGCCGGCGCGTTTTCAGGACCTCAGAGTGTTAACAGGAAGCCATGCAGTGACGACAGAACTGGGCTAATATGGGTCTAGTTCTAGTAAGAACTCTAGCTGCTGCATTTGTACGAGCTGTAGTTTATTATCAATTACAGTTTTTTTTGGTTGCTTAAGCACGATTTTCAAAACAGGGCCCGTGTTTTCAAAACACTACACACAATTAGCACAACCACACACCCAATTAGCAAAACACTACAGATCCTTTGCATAATTAAACACTCTTGTAAAAACATCTCAGTTTACAGATGTAACCCTGGTTCCCTGAGTAGGGGAACGAGACGCTGCGTGGCAACGCATTGGGACCTTCTGCGTGATTCGTCACTGAAGCACTCATGTATCTAACCAATCGCGTAGCGAGACGTCAGAGACGGGTGATCACGGACCAGAGAAACTATAAGCATACCCGGATGCAGAGAACGCTAGCTCTGGGATAAGTCTGAAACAAGCACTCGCAAGTATGCAGGGGGTACGGCAAGAGATGCAGCATCGCGTTCCCATACTCAGGGAACCAGGTTACACTGTAACCTGAGACGTTCCCTTTCGTGGGAACTGTCGACGTGCGTGGCAAGCATTGGGAACGCAATCCCAACTGTGGCCGTAGCTTCAAATACTGCCAATGTTAGTGACAAAATAGAAGACCCCGGAGTGGACCAACATCAAGGGTATAACCTGGAAATGTTGTGCTGGCATGACCCATAAGCTGCATCACAGATACCCATTAATGGATATTCCAGACATCCGAGCCTTTGATGGCCGCCAACCCCTAAAATGGGAGCTAAAGCCAATGTGAGAGGGCTGTCCGGCGATGCCCAGCAAGTGAGAGGGATAACACACCCTTCTCATCTATGCTTAGATGCTGGGCCCCTTTCTAGGGGACCCATAACAGACAAACAATTGGTTCCGATTTTCGCCACAGGGCATCTGGGGCATAAGCATCCAAGCCCTCAACGGGCAGAGCAGATTCAGTTTTCTGATCCGAAAGACTCAAAGGGAGGAGGATAGAAGGCGAGTACAATGCGACCTGGGAACATGGTGTGGGGACCCTGGCACATAGCCAGGTCTGAGCGTGAAGGAATGCTTTCACCATCCCGCTCATGTTGTCCGTACGGACAACACGTAGTGGCCCTCAGGTCTGGGAGTAAGTGTTTCAGTGCTAGAAACACCGGCATCATCTCCAGCCGATTTATGTGCCAGGAGAGCTGATGGTCCTCCCATAGACCCCGAGCCGAGCGACCACTCATGATCGCCCCCCCCCAGCCCTGAGGGAAACATCGTCGTAAGCATTACGCGACAACGAGGAGTTCCCGCACGGGTCCCTGGGACAGGAACCAAGCTTTTTCCACAGACCCGAGCACGAAGGCATCGCCGAGTGACTTCGATCAAGCGAAAAGGATCCCCCAGGGAAACCCTTGGTCTGAGTCACAATGTAAGGGTCTTCCTGTGCAGAGAGGCCAATAGTAATAACGTTGGACGCCAGCTGACCACAGACCCAACAGTCTCTGAAATGGTTTTACAGGGAGAGTGGTTCGGAAGGGGCCTCAGCTAACCCTTGAATACCACAGCCAGGTCCCAGGCCAGCCTCAACATCAGTGGGCCATGGAGGACGCGAGTAATGGGGGGTCCGACCCACCGAGGAAGCAACCATCAGAGGGCATGAAAGGCTGAGATAGCCGACGAATAAACCTTCAAGGTTGATAGGCGATCGGCCTCGAGAATTTTCTTGGAGAAATATTAGCACAAAGCTGATAGGAGAGAGTGGACAGGGTCCATATTATCTGGCTGCACCCAAGCAGGAAAATAAATGAATTTATAGGAACAAAGCTCCTCGCCGGCGGGAGGCTTGAGCTCTGGATTAAGGAGGGTCTCCACAACCTCAGTGGGGCAAGATCCAGCATTAGGAACCGGACAATCAGGCAGGGTAGCTTCCCAGTTCTGGGGGGGATGTATTATCGAGCCGCGCTTGGACAGGAGATCCTGTCGGGGGGGAAGCTCCATTGGGGGCAGGCTAGAAGGGGGACACTGGTCGAGAACCATATTATGGCTGGACAGAAAAGGGGGCTACACAGTATTAGGCGTGAACCCCTTCCGGCTACTTTCTCCAGAACATCCCGGGAGCAAGCGATGGGGGGAAATGCGTACAGACGTAGCCTCGGCCACGTCTGTCCCATGCATCAGCACAGAGGTGCTGGATGTGTGTTAGGGCAGTACCAGGAGTGGTTCACTGGGTTGACTCTCCCAAAGCCAAATAGGTAGACTTTCCGAGACCAAATTGTTTCCATAGGAGATCCACCACTTCTGGGTGGAGTCTCCACTCCCCGAGCCTTGGCCCCTGCCTCGACAGGGCGTCGGCTCCCTTTATACCCAGGAGGTAAGCTGCCTCAGAGAGAGCAGCTTCCATAGGGACCATAGAAGGATCCGACGGGCCAATAGTAAAGTGGCGGACCGCAGACCCCCTAATGGTTTATATGAGCACACCGCTTTGTTGTCCATGCGGACCACACACGTGATGGCCTCTCAGGTATGGGAGAAAGGTTTCATGCTAGAAACACCGCCCATCATCTCCAGCCGATTTATTGTGCCAGGGAGTTGATGGACCTCCCATAGACCTGAGCTGAGCGACCACTCATGATCGCCCCCCCAGCCCGTGAGGGAAGCATCTGTCGTAAGCATTACACTACCGAACAGAAGAAGTCCCCGCACGGGTCCCTGGGACAGGAACCAGGGATCTTTCACATGGCCACGAGCAGAAGGCATCGCCGCGTGACTTTGATCATGCACGCAACGGATTCCCTTGGAGGAAAATCCCCTGGTCCTGACCCACCACTGTAAGGGTTCATGTGCAGAAGCCAAAATGGTATGACGTTGGACGCAGGCCAGCTGCCATCAGACCAACAGTTTCTGCAATGTTCTTTTACAGTGAGTGACTGGCCTAACTTCACCCCTTCACGGCCATGCGAGAATGGAAACTCACCCCGAGCAGGAGATACAATGTGCCTGCACGGGGTGGAGTCCCAAACTACACCTAGAGAAGTGGTAGTCTGAGCCAGAAATAGCACACTCTTTTTGAATTGAGCCTCAGACCGGCCGTTCATGTGGGAACGAACAGCATCTCGATGCTGAATGCTAGTTGCTCTGATTGAGCTAGAAGCCTTTCTTGTAATCAGTACGCGGATGCACGGAAGTCTCGCGGAGCCCAGCACTGCATCCACGCACTGTGATGTAATGTGCGGGGGATAATAAAAGACGAAGGAAGAAACGCTTGTATTGGTAAGCTTTGCCCCGGAAAGCAAGCAACCCTGAGGAACTTCCTGTGAGAAGGAGATTGGATGACACGGAACGTACGCCTCTCTCAGGTCTATCGCCACAAACAGTCCCGGACATGATCTGTGGGATAATCTGTTTAAGGGTAAGCCATCTTGAATTTGAGCTTGCAATTGACGCGAATTTAAAACATGTAAATCTTATGAATAGGGAAATCCTTCTTTGGAACACGAAAGTAGCGGCTGTAGAAGCTGACAGCTTGCTGGGCGGAGGAACCCCTTTCTAGAGCTCTTTTCGTATTTGGTGTAAAACCCTGTTCCAAACCAGAGACTGCTCGGGGGCACCACTCTGGGAAAGACCCCATTGGATTATCAGTAGAAGTTCCATTCTGCCATAAAATTACTAAGGGAACATCTATCGAGACTGGCCTCTGGTTTTTGGAGAGCACTTGTATTAGAGGTTCTGGAGCGGATCACCGGCAGGAAAACAGGACGAATCAAGTCATGACGGCTCTCCTCGGAGGGTCGGGGAGACCGCTGGCCCTGACGCACAAGGGTGGCAGGGGTGGCTTAAGCATAACGGCCCCCGGGGCGCCAAAGGGGGGACGGGCGTCAGATATTCTAACACAGGGACCCCCTCGGCTAGGGGGCTGCCCTCATGGAGACTGGCCCACAGATGTCAGGACCTCTTTGAAGCATTATTGGTGAATAAAAACAGTCCGCAGATCTGTATTACTTCACAAAGACTTCAGCTGTGTCACCTGTCCCGGTCACCAAGCTTTCTGCAGGGGAGCAAGAGTGGTGACACCTTTCCTTTAAATTCCTCAGAATTAATGTATTGAAATATTTCATTTTAATCCTAAATTACTCAGCCCAAAACAGTCAAAAATGAAGGTGAATTATTGATACAAAGAGAATTATAGCTCGTAAATAGTTTGCACGGTATTATAGGGAAAGAGAGGAAAGGGAAACTCCGTCTGCTCAGTTCCCTTCAGATATATATTAACACTATTTTATACAAATATACTACGTGCACGCAATCTATGCGCAGCCTCGGCACATGCAAGATCCAAGCGGAGCGACTTTTTTGGTGCACAATTAATACGCGCTTGCCTCGGCAAACGCGAGATCGAGCTAATGATTCATTTATGCAGGCTTAATCCACGTGCTGCCGCGGCAAACGCAAGATCTAAGCCCTGTGTTGCTTTTATTCCCTGAGAATAAAGCAAACAGGAGTGGAGATAACTCAGCTTAGGTCATTTTCTTTCTTTACACTCCGGGGACATTTTTATGAATGAACCGTCAGCTGATCGTGGTTTGAAATGACGTGCATGTCCAATCCCAACACGAGGTGTGTGAGGGGTGGCGAGTCCTCAGATCGATATACAAGATCCACCTCCTCAGAGCTGGGAATGTGGAAATCGGTGCATCAACGGGGGAAGACACCGCAGAGCGTGCCTTCCACTGGGAGCGGCACGAACATGGCAGGTAAGGGCAGAGAAAGGGCAGCTGCCCGTCTCTAACTCTGGTCAGATCCATTGTGAACCCACGGAATGGCTTCTTTTTCGCGATCCGTCGGGGAACACTGGGAATTACAGTATTTTGAGAGCGAGTTCTTTTTTTTTTTAAACAGTGCACAAGACGGATCCCCTCGAGAGTGCCCAGGCTACTCAACTCCCATTCAAATGCTGTTCTCGCCATATACGTGTATTTTATTATAAAACGAATATATATATATATATATAATTATATTATATAAAATATATATATATATATATATAAGATTGGTGATGAGATTACTACTTGTCCGAAGACAACAGATATCGTGGAGTTCTTGTTTATTGAAATTATAGAAAAACAACACCAAATAAGGAACACGATAACCAAGAGTGCTTGATGAAGACACAGAAGAGCGTTCTCTGCATCGGCGTATGCTTTATAGTTCCGGTAGTTGTCACTCACCCGTAGTTGAGTCTCGCTACGCGATTGTTATATAAATGAGTGCTTCAGTGAGGGAAATCACGCAGAAGGTTCCCAATGCGTTTGCCAAGCTAGCATAGACAGTTCCCACGAAAGGGAAAAACTATAACTTCTGTTTAAAACACCACACTTTAGCTGTGTACAAATTCAGGGCACACCACTTCGAAGTGCATGAAAAGGGTGGGGTTTGGAGTTGGGTTGCCAGGTTCTGTCGCAACCAAAATCCACCACAAAGTATGTAATCACAGCAACAAGTGTACAGTATTCCCAGTCCAGAGTGGCAACAAGGAGTGAGCACGTTACAGGCTTAGCGCTGTGTGACAGACAGAGGCAGTGATGGTTGTGTTGCATTTAAAAGGTTTAGTACTTTCTAATTGGGTTGTGGCACGTTCCATGCCGATGACGATGGGCAACTGGACCAAAAATATGTATGGTTTTAAACTATGTAATGTTGTTTTATATCGTAGAAGTTAACCTTGTTTTTATTTTAGGTTAAATGAAATGTTAACGGTGTCAGTTGTTTTAAGAATAAAAAGAAATGGCATGACATTTGAAAAATATACCTGTCTGGCATGGGATATGTAACAGGCAAGCAATTTAAAAGCTAGATGAACAAGAAATTTGAATGGACCATAGGATATGTTTTTGTATGTTCAACTATTCTGATTTTATATATTTTAAATGCGCTCCACCAGCATCTCCTTCTCAGCGAATGAAAGTGTACACAAATATGTTTTGTTGTTTATATACTGATTAATTTAACAGTTTCTATTTTCTGATGTTAAATCTAAGTCTGTGTATATAGTTTGTAAAGTTACTTTATGTAGCTTTCGTAGAAAACGAGTATTTAAGTAAAAACATTTCATTTACAGATGAAAAAAAAAAAGATATCGGCCCCACGTAAATTTTACATGTTCAAATTAACAGTTGCATAAAAGAATAACAATGACAGAAAATTTCTTATTTACAGTGAACAAGCATAAAAAAAAAAAAAAAATTTTAACAGAATTACTCCGGCTATTTACAATAAAATTACCTTACCAAATATATTGTATACAATTATGCATTGCGAATTAAATAAAAAAAAAAAAAAATGTAGGAAATGACAAAATGACATTTAAATAATATTTATATCAACACATTTAATGGACTGGATTCGGTCTTGAGGGACAGAAAACGGGGAAAAAAAAAGTGCCTTTGAAGTGTATCACCGCGGCGCGAGGAGGCTGCGTAAATTCGAGAGCGACTTCAAGTGCACGCTCTCCGTTTCCCAGGGGAGTGAAAGCAACGATGTCACACTTACGCGGTTCTACACCTATCCCACGTTCATTGCGCGCCAGTTGACGGACAGGAGTTAAGGTGTGTTGAATTCAAATATGTAGCAATGCCCCGATTTCACCAATCAACTGTAATATCGTGATGTCCCCAAATCGTCAGTTTCATAAATGCAATATTGCTCTGAGCTGGAGTGCAGTTGAATAAAATCCTAAAGTTCTGTACTTTAATTTAGACTTAATACAGAGTAAAAGTATAATAGAAGAATATATACTTTCCAAAAATACACATTTAATTTAACATAAATAAAAACGAGGTTAACTTGCTAACGATATAAAACTAACATACATAGTTTAACCATACATATTTTGGTCCAGTGTCCCATCGTCGTCGGCAAGTAGTAAAGCATGTCAAACCAATAGAAAGTTAATACAACTTTAAAAAGCACACACAAAGTCAACTGTCGCTGTCTGTCCACAGCGCTAGCCATTTGTAAACGACGCTGGCCATGTTGCAAAGTCTGGGATTGGCATTACTTACACTTGCTTGGATTCACTAGTTGGGATGTTTGTTGTGCAGACCTGGCAACCCCCATCCAAAACCCCACCACTTTATGCACTCCGAAGGTGTAGACCTGAAACACAGCTTTTTGGGACCGCTTTTGTTACCATATGAAACACACACGTTTCACATTACTATACTCTGTTTGTACGAGTTACACTCTGCGTGCTGAAAACCTAAACACTTGTAGCACTTCTTATTCCGCATGATTGCGTAGGCTACCATCAACAAAGTACAAATATAATGTAAATTCACCAAAACACTCACAAGACCAATGTTGCAGACTGAAGAAATACTTGTCAACACGCCAAAATGTTGACATGGAGATTCATAATACTGTACCAAAATGTCATTTAGTATTGTACTGTAAGTTTACTGTAAAACAAAACAAAAAAATAGACATGTCTCTTGCCCTAGCTGGACTCTGGGCCAGGAGATTTCATCTAACATCACAGCAATGTGCATTAGCAAGACACCGTGGAAAGAACGTCGTGAAATGGACGAATCCATCCTTGCATTGTGCTACCTCCATCTGGTCACGGCCTCCTCCATGGATGGATGAGGGGTACCTCCAGCCTGGAGATGGAGATCAATACCTTCCACCGCATTGGCCGAGAAAACTCTCTATAGGGTGATGGAATGGAGAGTATGTGGAGATTAGGAACGGTGAAATTATGGATGTTGCTGTTGAATACCAGTTCTGAACCAGAGCAGAGCGGGAGAAGACCACATTGTCCCAGACAACAATGT
>JAOTNS010001840.1:0-38911 GCA_028476615.1 Culter alburnus
GCTGGCCGTCACCCCAAGCCCATACTCTGAAAAAAGAGCTCAGCGAAGTTTTATGAGGATTTGGAAAGACTATTTTGGTACAGATGGGAATACTTCCGTCATTGTCCCAACCTCGGGTGTTTGAACCGGTTGGCGTCTTTAGCCTGCGATGAATCCACTCATAACAGTTTTTGTAAATAATGTCCGGAAGAAATGGAAATGCAGTAGAATTACCCTTTAAAGGTTGAGTTCCCCTTCTTTTCTGTCTTCTTTTTATTTTTCTCTACTTTTCTTTTTAGTAGACAAACAAAATTTTGAAAAATTCGTGTTGTCTTTATTATACTCATCCTCATGTGTTCCAAACTGTGAGACTTCGGTATCGGATGAACAAAAATGAAGAGTTTCTTTGGATGAATTGTTCTGAAAGCTTTCTGTCCCTCCATGACGGCTACACATACCACTTTGACGCTTCAAAAATGTCATTAAGAGATCTTATAAACTAATCCACCATGAAGTGAGTCCAAATTTTCTCAAGAGACTCAATCACTTTATTGATGAACGTGTGTGATGGTGAAATTAAGCTTATGAAAAAGGCTTTTACTCGAAGCTTTTCAACACATAATGACATCTTTTGGTCAAAAGTGGAAAAGCTGCCTTTGTGTCCCAAAGACATATTTTTGAATCAGAATACGAAGAGCTACCTGGTTTCGTGCGAAAACGAAGCTTCGGATGTCACAGACTACTTGGTTATGGCAAAAGAATCCGCTCGCCAGTACAGGGCTTCACTGTGAGATGTTTCAGTTTTTTGATACAAGCTTCAAAGCCTCGGCGTGGAACGCACATCACTACTAGCTGCCAGAGCCAGGGTTGCCAAAATGCGGGTTTCCGTGGAATTTAGATACTTTAAGTGTTTCCGCGGGTTGATTTATAGCTACATATATACGATATCGACTCCAAACATCCCCAAAACGTCCCCCAGACGTACAAATTCAGTGGAGAATTTGGCAACCCTATGGAGAAATGGCATTGGTATTTTAGGCTACTTTTTACAGGTTATTGGACTTTGTTGCACAGACCTGGCAACCGTGGCCAGAGCCCCAATAGTATAAGCTGCATAGTTCAGAGATTATATATAGATTATAGCTCCAGTGAAGTCAGGCTTAGGTAATCATAAAGTGATGGTCAACTTCCAGTCAGAAACTGCTGTCGCTCATGGCGCACAATTAAGATATCAATTAATACGTTGCGTTATAGGAGGAATCCTCTATCTATATTTAGTCATTTTGTTTTTGTTATTTTAAAAAATCAATGCTACTGATCATCAGTTAAACCTGTATGTTTTTTGTTGTTGTTGTTTGTTTGTTTTTTTTAAAATATTAACCAATGAAAAGGATTTAAAAAGCTGTGACTAAAGCGGGCCACACATTTAACAACTAGCTAAAACATTCGAAGACTGTGCTCAACACAGCGATTGTTTCCTGCGACTGAAGCAGATTTAAATACTTACACACGAGATATGAACACCGACTGTAATCGCCGACTGTAACAAGTGGATTGTTAGTTTTCCTCTTGTGTTCCCAAGGGGACAGATTTGAGTGACGCACGGGGGGAAGTGAGTGACGTTCAGACAGAGAACTAGGTTGTGACACTTGTAATGCTGTTATGCACATGTGATAAATAAAGTAAGCAAGGATACTGCTTTAATAGTCCATTCTGTATAGTTTGATAAAACAGACCAGAATGAAACATGGTGGCAGCGGTCTTGAATTCAGCCGAAGTTAGTACCGAGCTGTGAAGAGTGAAAAGTGCCGCTAGCTTGTTCAGCCTAGCCCGCAAGCTCGAGCAAGGGACTACACAGTGTTTACGGAGTCTTGCCGGAGCAGAAAAGAGCGCCAGACGTCGCGATGGATGGTCTCAGGCCGCCTCCAACACTTTGTTTGGATTCAACCAACTTAGCGAAAACTTGGAAAAGTTGGAAAGAGGAGTTTACGCTGTATACAGACCTCACTATGCCCGATGCAGAAGAGACAACTAAAGTTAAGTTGTTTAATTACCTCCTCGGAGAGAGAGGGAGGGAACTTTTAGCAACGTTGACAAGCGGCGATACATCTGCGAGGGGGACAGTGAATACAATGATGACGCAGTTTGATAAACATTGCAATCCACAACTGAATGAGACTGTTGAGAGATATAAGTTTTTTGTTAGGGACCAGGGACAAGACGAAAACATTGACAGATATGTCACAGATTTGAGAGTATTGGCCAGCACATGCAATTTTGGTAACATTAAGGACTCACTAATAAGAGACCGTATTGTGTGTGGTACACAGAGCCCTGCGATGAGGGAAAGACTGTTAAGGGAAGAAAACTTAACGCTGGATAAGTGCATGCAAATATGCAGAGCTACTGAACTGTCAAAAGAGAACAGCAAAACCATACAAGGTAAAACGGTGGAAGAAATACATGCAATGAAGAAGGATCCAAAGAGAGACAAAAAGGAGGAGATTAACTGTAACTTTTGTGGCAAAACACATGAGAAAAATAAGCACAGATGTCCAGCCTATGGAAAGAAGTGTAAGAAGTGTGGAAAAGAGAATCACTTTGCTGCAAAATGCAAGTCCAAGTTTGAGAAAAAGAAAGGCAGACTGGTACACACGATTTCAGAATCAAGTGAGTCGTGTGAGGATATCATGACAATAACAGACATCAGTGAAAAACAGGAGACAATAAATCAAGTGAAAGAAGCACACAGCAAAAGTCAACATCTCTTTGCAGGTATGTTGTTGGACAAAAAGCTAGTTAACTTTCAGATAGACTGTGGTGCTACTTGCAATGTTATCCCAATGCAACTGTTGAACCCAAATATGCAATTGGAAAACACAGAGAAAGTACTTGTCATGTACAACAAAAGCAGATTACGACCACTTGGAAAATGTAAAGTCAAACTCCAAAATCCGAGAAATGATAAACTGTATAGACTTGAGTTTCAAGTGGTGGACCAGGAGGACAGGATCCCGCTACTGGGAAGAAAAGCTAGTGAAGCCATGAAATTGATCAAAGTACAGTATGAGAACATACTGGCGATTGACAGTATAGTGAAAACACAATGTACAGACAAAACAACTGTCAACAGTGAGCAGCTGACAAATATGGAGAAAATAAAAGGAGAGTTTGGAGATGTTTTCACAGGCGTTGGCTGCCTAGAAGGCGAGTACAACATTGAAATAGACAAAAGTGTAACACCAGTAAAACTGCCTAAACGCAGAGTACCTGTTGCAATGATGACTCCACTCAAAGAGGAGCTAAAGAATCTCGAAAGCCAAGGAATCATAGCACCTGTGGAGCGCAGCACTGACTGGATAAGCAGTATGGTGTCAGTGATGAAACAAAATGGACAGCCAAGGATCTGTATAGACCCCAAACCACTGAATAGAGCACTAAAAAGAAGCCATTTTCCTCTGCCGACCATTGATGATGTCCTGCCAGAACTCTCAAAAGCCAAGGTATTCACTGTTTGTGATGTAAAGCATGGATTTTGGCATGTCAAGCTGGATGAAGCGTCCAGTTACCTCACCACGTTCGCAACCCCATTCGGACGGTATCGTTGGCTCAGGATGCCAATGGGTATAAGCCCAGCTCCGGAAGTCTTCCAAAGGAAACTCATGCAAGCACTAGAAGGCTTACCGGGTTTGTATATCATTGCGGATGATATACTGATCACGGGGGAGGGTGACACACAAGAGGAAGCAGACAAAGATCATGAGAACAACTTGAGATGTTTTCTAATGAGGTGTAGACAAAGAGACATTAAGCTCAATGCAGACAAGTTTAAACTGAGGAGAGAGTCTGTACCCTACATTGGACACTTGCTGACAGCAGAAGGCCTCCGCATTGACCCAGAGAAGTGCGGGCTGTGCGGGAGTTACCGAGGCCTACAGATGTTAAGGGGGTACAGAGACTTGTAGGTATGCTGAACTACCTGTCAAAGTTTTGTGATCATCTTTCTGATGACTGTGAAGTTTTGAGACAACTTACACACAAGGAGAACATGTGGGAATGGACTGAGGTGCACGAGACAGCTTTTAAAAGATTGAAAGACAAAATAACAAATGCACCACTGCTCAAGTACTATGACCAAAATGAGGAGTTAACCCTACAATGTGATGCCTCAGAGACAGGACTAGGAGCAGCCCTGACACAGAGAGGTAAACCTGTGGCATTTGCAAGCAGAGCGCTGACACCCACTGAAAGGGGTTATGCACAGATCGAAAAAGAATGTTTGGCCATAGTGTTCGGAATGGAAAAGTTCCATCAATATACTTATGGTAGAAAAGTGACTGTTCAAAGTGACCATAAGCCACTGGAGAATATGTGAGAAAACCGCTACTTAGTGCACCAAAGAGATTAAAGAATGTTACTCAGGCTGCAGAAATACGACATTAATGTGATCTATGTGCCTGGGCGAGACATGCTACTAGCTGACACACTAAGCAGAGCTTATTTACCTGACAGCAATCAGGGAGACACAGAGACAGATCTAGAGACTGTTAATATGATTACCTACTTGCCAATCTCTGCAGAAAGACTATCAGCTATTCGCGATGCAACAAGGGAAGACACAAAGTTGCAGGAAGTGATTAAGTTGATTCTTACAGGATGGCCTCAGAACAAAAAAGACATGGAGCAAAACATTCAACACTATTTTGCTTTTCAGGACGAGCTGAGCTTTCAGAATGGCATAGTGTTTAGGGGAGAAAGAGCAGTTATTCCTGACACACTAAGAGCTGACCTGACCAGCCGCATACACTCAACACATCTGGGAGTGGAAGGTTGTCTCAGACGAGCACGCGAGTGTGTGTACTGGCAAGGGATGACTGAGCAAATAAAGACGTTTATTTCCAAATGTGACATCTGCAGGTCAATTGACTCCAAGCAACAAAAAGAGACATTGCATCCCCATGACATTGCCTACAGACCTTGGGCTAAGGTAGGGACTGATTTGTTTTCTTGGCACAATAAAGACTACCTAGTAACTGTGGACTATTATTCAAACTTTTGGGAGGTTGATTATTTACCGGACACCAAAAGTACCACAGTGATTCACAAACTGAAAGCACACTTTGCTCGTCAGGGGATTCCAGATGTGCTCATCTCGGATAACGGACCGCAGTACTCATCACACGACTTTAAAAAGTTCAGCCAAAAGTGGGAATTTGTGCACAGAACATCGTCACCCGGGTACCCCCAAAGCAATGGAAAGGCGGAGTCAGCTGTCAAAACAGCAAAACGTCTTATGAAAAAAGCTGCAGCTGCTGGACAGGATCCATATTTAGCTCTACTGGACCATCGCAACACACCGAGCCAAGGTCTCACGACCAGTCCAGCACAGAGACTTCTCAGCAGGAGGACCCGGACCCTTCTTCCTACTACAGATACACTGTTGGAGCCTAAAGTGTCAAACAACAAACAGGGACTGATTAACAACAGACAAAGACAGGAGAAATACTACAACCGCACAGCAAAAGACTTGGACTGTTTCACATCGGGGGACAGTGTTCGAGTCCAACCATTTGAGCCTTGTAAAACTTGGAAAACAGCTAGAGTGATTAGACCAGTGAGTCCCAGATCTTATGAGGTTGAGTTGGAGTCGGGTGGTGTCCTGAGGAGAAACCGTCGCCACCTCAGACACAACTACTGCCCACCCTCAACATCTGTACAAACAGGGGTGTTGACAAACTCACAAACTGTAGCTGCTGAATGTGCTCAGGGTAATGCTCAAAGCACTGTTACCACGAGGTCGGGTCGTCAGGTCACAATGCCTGCCTATTTGAGGGATTATTCTATGTGAAATTATTTATTTGACATGTTTCGTCATTTTCTAGGTATGTTTGTGAGTTGCGGTTGCACTGTAAAAGAGAGGGGAAAAGGGTAAATGAATAATTGATTGCACAGTTAATTTGCAAGGTATATATTGTCAGGAATAAGTTTACAAAATATGCACTTGAAGTTAATGTTCTAAGAGGACATATTATAAGTTTGCTTTTGAGTTTAGGCTAGATAATTATATGCATTTTGTTTCTGAAGCATTAATGTTTACATCTGAAGCTACTGAGAAGGAAATGTTAATTTTGTTAAAAAAAAAAAAAAGAGAAAGGATGTAACAAGTGGATTGTTAGTTTTCCTCTTGTGTTCCCAAGGGGACAGATTTGAGTGACGCACGGGGGGAAGTGAGTGACGTTCAGACAGAGAACTAGGTTGTGACACTTGTAATGCTGTTATGCACATGTGATAAATAAAGTAAGCAAGGATACTGCTTTAATAGTCCATTCTGTATAGTTTGATAAAACAGACCAGAATGAAACACCGACTGAATGCAACTGGCTCTGATTGGACGCGTTTGAGCACGATCAGATATAAGTATCAATTTACATTCATAATTGGCCTTACAATCATTAAGTGTGTCCTCGGCTTAAACCTAATATCTCCATTAGATCCTCAAACTGTGAGTCAAACCTCATAACTTCGCCCATCTCTATCGTGAATGAAATGCCGCACACAGTTTGGAGATCTCTGCTTGTTTGCAAAGCAAATGTAAATAAAGAACTGGGGGTATTCCAGAAAGCAAGGTTAACTTACCGTCACATATACCCTGAACTCTGTTAACTAACCCAAACCTTGATTACTTGAGGTACGCTGGTTCCAAAAACGCATTCAGCCAACCCAGAGTATGTTCCCAGTTAACATACAAGACATTCTCAACAGAGCGGCAAATCGATGATTCACCATGGAAACAGACGCCAAGAAAAGAGTGCCATTCTACTTCCTCCTTCTTTTGTTTAATGGCGATTTACATAAATTACTTAGTGCACATCGCCACCTATATATATATATATATATATTAATTACATAACATGCACATTTGAATACCTCTTAAGCAAACTAACCTGGAACATAGCCCTATGGCTACTTACATATCCTGAAAGTCACCACCGATTTTGGAACCGAAAGTTGAGGTTATTCGCTTACTTACTCTTAAACATACCCAGGTATGTCACAAACTACTAAAGGCTAATGTTTTTTTTTTTTTTTTTTTTTTTTTCTATTTGAAGAGCAGAGAACAGTCTTAATTTGGTATTTTTGTAACCAAGTTGTAGCCAATGTACTATTATTTCATCCCAGTCAATACACCACCATATTGGTTCGTCTCACTAAAAGGGCGAGTTTTCAGAAGATCGTATATCAAATGAATGCGCTGCACCTCCTGTAATCATCCTCTAAAAATACAGGTGCTGTAGTGAGTTTAAAAGCGATCAGAACCTCTGCTGACTGCTTGAGTTTTGGTTGATAAATTAATATTGCCTTGTTAAAAGATATCTGTATATATTGTTTTCGATACTGATGTTGCTATTTACCTGTTTCAATGTTATTTTATTTGCTTGCTTTTAAGTTAAGGCCATATATGCTTGAATTAATAATAATAATTTGTATTTATATATTGCCTTTCCAACACCCAAGGTCATTTTACAAAGGTAGGTTTAAGGAACAATGAATACTTGAATGATTATGAAATTAAGTAACTGCAATACTTCCTTTGTTTGTTATAAGATAAGATGACTAAGCAACAGTTGTGAAAGTTAGGTTCTTGAGTTTGATACTTTTGTAACCAACCACAAAGGTTAACAAGAGGGTACTTGGGGTGAAGAGAGCATGTTACAACCTCAAGTGGAGGTGAACCAGATGAAGAAGAGGAAGACAACAGTGTAAACAACAGAGGAAGAACATCCGGTGGATTAATCATGAGTTACAAAGACTGATACTGCTGTACGCCCCGCTGTCATGCATGCTCAGCTCCCAAACAAACCACGCACAAATCGTGTGTATCCTCGATGTAGCGAGGGCAAGATGATTTAATGCCTGTTTGCTCGCCATTGTGTCTTTTGCTCTGGAACTTGAACACACAACACTAAATAAGACAGACAATTCACACAGAGCGCTTGCTAAAACACAGAAGCTACACTCTAATAAATGCTGGGTTAAAAACAACCCAAGTTGGGTTGAAAATGGATAAACCCAGCAATTGGGTTGTTTAAACTCAACTATTGTTTAATATTGCTTGCTTAAAATGAACCCAAAGTATGTTGGAAATTCACGTTTATTAATATGTTTAATAAATGAACATACATTAATAAGTTTAATGAATAATAATTAAACAATAAACATTAATTAAATTGCTTGTTAATAAATATTGGTTGAATTGGTGGTTGTGTTGTTGATGGGACAGAAGGTTTGACATCCTCTTTCTATCCATGTTTCTTTTTTCCCTTTCTCTTTTATGAAAAATGCAATTCTTCTTTACTTTGTTACCAGCTCCTCAACTCTAGATGGGTAGCTCTGTAACACTACACCTCCTCCTTATTGTGAATATCTAAATGAGCCTTTTTGATCCAGAAACATGAAATACAACATGCAATGCTGAAGTCATTTATTCATGTAGAAAGCAAAGATAAACAAAGATGGGTAAAAGATAGGTACATTTTAAGAACCATTTCAAACCTTTACTGAATGTGCACTGAAACTTATCTTTGGATAAAGGTGCACAGGTAAAATGAAAACAATGAAAAAAGTGCAATATTAGTATTGCTCAGAAAACAGTAGTTTGGTATTTTGCTTATAGGATCAGTGGTGTGGTGTAACATCATCTCATTCCACTTAATCTGGCAATGAAAACAGAACAAACAATCATTAAGGGAACGTACACATAGTATAAATAGTACATATAGTACAAATGTCTACACACCATGTCTCTCTCCTTTTATCACTCACCTGCAAACACCTCAACCTCACACAGTGTGAGATGTTCATTGCGGCCAGGTATGAAAATGTTGACAAATCGCCCCTTAATAGGCTTAAAAGCAAATGTTCTTGTCTCTCCAAGTGGGATGGACGCAACAGTTGCAGCCCTGTGAAGAAACACAGTAACAGAGAAATAGAGAGGTGTATCAAAACGGCATGAAGCATTAAATTAAATGTACTTCTGTCAAAGGAAAGTTTGTATTAAAGGGATTTATTCAAAGTAATTTTATCTTATTTACTCGTTTTCTAACCATTTGTGTAAGTATCAAGAGAGAGAAACAATACTTACAGCTGATTATTGTTGCCATTATTTGCAGGCTGTTGCCGACACGGATCTGAGCACCATTTATTCTCTCTACAAAACCATCTCCACGATTAGTGATGCTAACCCTGGTTACCTCATAGACTTCCAAAAGTCAACTCTCCACCAGGGGTCCTTTTCCCATTAGTCGCACTGCATGACCCAAGATTGAAAATTGAATTCTTGTTGCCATCAATAGCATTCTTAGCAACGGTTAATTGATATGTGGTAGACTGGACAGCTCTGGCACCAACAGCAAGATTCCCTGTTTAACACAAAATAATAAACATTTTTTTATTATTCTTTTCTTTTGTATTTTAATGTGCTAAAGTATAATTACAAGATAATGGGCAAAATAATGCTAAGCTATGTAATCTAAATGATTATTACATGGCTTTCTGGAATACTTGATTCTGATTGGTCAGTCGTGACATTCTGAGGTCTGATATTTCCAGATAATGACCGTCATCAATAGTAACGCTGTATAACAGAAAGCTCATCCGGGTTTCTGAAGCCGGACTTTCTCTGATTTTTGTATCACACCACAGACTCACTCTCTGTCGTCTCTGTTTTAGTTATTGATTGTATTGAATTATTTTTAGTATTAAGAGTACTGTAGTGTTTGTCTAGTTGCCGAATGATTGTTGATAAATGTTTTTGTACACTGTAATGGATTCTAAGATAATAAACAAGTAAGAATTTAAAACAGTTTAAACTCAAATCAATATATCCATCTAATTATTTATTTGGTTATTATTATTTATTATATTATATTTCTGAAACAACATTCAAAATAATGAAAACACTCACTTTGGGTTAGAACACAAGTGTATGACGGTGTGTAGTTGTCTGTTAATAAAATAATAACAGTTATAAACACATTAATAAGTACATAAATACCATCACAGAGTTTTCTTCTCTCTCTGTCCCTCACCTGCAAACACCTCGACTTCACACAGTGTGAGATGTTCATTGCGCCCAGGTATGAAAATGTTGACATATCGCCCTGTAACAGGCTGAAACTCATATGTTTGTGTCTCCAGCTTGGATGGACACAACAGTCGCAGCCCTGTGAAGAAACACAGTAACAGAGAAATAGAGAGGGGGTATCAAAACATCATGAAGCAAATTAAATATACTTCTGTCAAAGGCAAGGATTTATTCAAAGTAATTTTATCTTATTTACTCATTTTCTAACCATTAGTGTAAGTATAAAGAGAGAGACAATACTTACAGCTGATTATTGTTGCCATTATTGTCCAGGCTGTTGCCGATACGGATCTGAGCACCATTTATTCTTTCTGTAAAACCATCTCCACGATTAGTGATGCTAACCCTGGTTATCTTGTAGACTTCCAGCAAGTCAACTCTCCACCAGGGGTCCTTTTCCCAATTAGTCGCACTGCATGATTGTTGACTGAAAATTGAATTCCTGTTGCCATCAACTGCATTTTGAGCTCCTGATTGAGGGTATGTGGTAGACTGGACAGCTATGGCTCCAAAAGCAAGATTCCCTGTTTCTTCATAAATAAATAAATAACAAGCTTTAAATTACCATGTTTCAGCCTATAATTTTAATAAATTAATCTGATTGATATGTAATGATACACAATGGTTACAGATTTTTAAATCCAGGCATTTTTACTTGTATTATTCTAAACATACCTTTGGTATCAGCGATGCATAGCCCAGTAAAAAGTGTTAGAAACACAATCACACGTATGGCCATCCTGAAATAAGACACAACAACACATCACCTCATCTCAACATATGAAGGAATAATTTTCAATTTATCATCTGCATTTAAACAAAGAAACACATATATTGCTATTGTAATGACAGAAGAACCCCATGACTTAGAGTAAAGTATATGTAATGTGACTAACCTGCCTCCGTTCTTTGTATTTTAAATGCATTTGTGTCAGGGGTGGCTGTGTTTACACAACATCATTTTCAACTAAAAACGGAAAACTTATGCGTTTGGTGGCCTGAAAATGCACACTTTTGAAAATGGGTTTCAAAGTGCAAGTTTCTGAAAACGATACCATTGTCATCTCTGTGTAAACTGCAAAAGTGGGAATCTGTGAAAACGGTGACATCATGTACATGTGTATGATGTGTTTAGTCTATCCACCTTATTTGTCAATGCAGATTTAAGGTATGTCTGTGAATGTGTGAGACATTTGCCACCAACAATTGCCACCTAATGAAACACACTGTGCAATAAGTAACTGTGATGTTTTTAATGTAATTTAATCTAACTGCTCTTAATGATCAACAAACTCACTTGGTTTATTAGAGGTAGAGAGTGCATAAACATTCAACTCACCTGGAATTCATCAATGTATCAACCTCACAGAAGACCTTCACAATTCAGCAGTTATCTGCTTTTAAACAAAATATTTATATATATTTTTTATATAATAAATAAATGTAATTAATAGTATTTTTTATAAACAACTGTTATATGTATTATTTATCCAATATTTTATTCACATAAGGAATATTATGCCGTCAAAACATTTCAAACCAAAAATGTGCTATTAAACATAGATATGAATATTAATACCTACCAGCAGTCTGTGAAGAGTGTCTAGTTGAATAATATTGAGCTCAGAAATGATGCTCTATTTATTGTTGAATTAAGTCCCTCCCAACCAAATAAGCCTTATCTGATATCTGAAAAATCAACATTAAATGGACCTATTACATTTTTGTAAGCTGATATCGTGACAGCCCTAGTTTGAACCTTATTTTGGGGTTTGATTATTCCAACATGCAAAGGGACAATTAACCACGTGATTGGACAGAAAGTAAGGCTTTGTTTTGTCATCGATCAGGTAACTATGTGAGACCAATATACTCCCTGATACAGGGCTTGGAGACTGTGCTGTGTGCTTGATATGCACCTTGAAGCTTCAGTGTTATTCGTGACATCATTATCATGTGATTTGTGAAGAGCGCAGACTGCAATCCAGGGGAGAGGCCAGAAATGTTCAAGCTATGACAAACACAATAAATAGGCTTTCCCTATTTTCTATCAAGTAACACTGAGAAAATGTTTGTACTTGCCTATAAATGTCCTCCTATGTATGCTATGACACTGGTAGAGATTCTTCTTTAAGAAGTTTACTTTAATTTCACACTTCTGTGATTTGTTTTCTCCATTAAATAGAAACACTTAATATATTTGGCCAAAGTTAACTTTATTTTAAGAAACACACATAAAAACACTTTTTTGCACAATAATGAATTGCATTAAGTAATTATTAAAAAAAAAAAAAAAAACTTTATTGTCATATATATATATATATATATATATATATATATATATATTGTGTTGGTTTTATTGGTTTTATTTACAGTGTTTTAATGTGCTACAGTTTCATTAAAATTTTTAAAAAGTAAAATTGAAACGCTTTTCCTGATACACAAGACAGAAACATCATTAATATGTTGTTTTGTAGTTAAAAAGGTTGTGTGCTCAGTGTAAACAGTATTCATTGTCATGTGTGCAGTTAGGTACTTTTTGGTTGTGTTTACTTTAATAAAGAAGGAAGAACTGTGTAGCGCTCAGTAAATAAATGACAGCGGCTATTTGCACTAAGTGCAAAAACCAATAGATTCTATTTACATTAAGTGGAATAGCGATAGATGCAATCTGAGCACTATTTTCCAAAATCCAATCTGCCTATGTGTGGATCAGATACCCTCGGATTTCATCAAATATATCTTAATTTGTGTTCCGAAGACAAACAAAGGTCTTACAGGTTTGGGACAATATGAGGGTGAGTACTTAATGACAGAAATTTCATTTTTTGGGTGAACTAACACTTTAAGAGGCGTTGAGAAAGCAAAATTTGTCAGCTTCCTTTATCTCAACCAGTTTCAGCCAGAGATGACATTCCTGGACCACCAAGGTGGACATCGCCTGGCAAAAGGCCTGCATGGTGACTTTTGTCACCCTAAGGGTGAGGTCAGTAGGTGTACGCAGTTCTGCAACTACCCTCTTGCAGCTCCTTTAGTGCTTTGGCCTGATGGACTCGCAGGAGGGCCATAGCATGCAGGGTGGAGGCAACCTGATCATCAGCACTGTCAGCCTTGGTGGAAAGGATGGCTGAGAACTTGGATGGGAGGCAGTGGCGGCACTTTGCGAGCAGTAATGCACTGCAATTGCACGCTCTACCTGAGGAATCTACACATAACCACCACTGAGAGTAGTGAGAGCAGAGGAAGCAAGTAAGCAGCTTCAGGCAGTAAGAGGGCAGGAGGATGTTGTGCAACAAACCCCGCACCGAGAAACCAATCGTCCAGTCACAAGCATTCAGGACAGGTTGGATGGTTCCACTCAAGCCCAACTCTCGCAGTGGCCTGGGAAAGTATAGTCATCAACTCTGGGTTGGACTCAACCTGCACCACTCTTAGTCTTAATCCCCAGAAGACTCAAGGCCACCCTCCGATGCAGCAATCAACATCTGGTCCTCCACAGGGGCTACAAAAGGGACACTGGGTCCCTCATGAAAGGACCCGCAGACTCATCGGGGAGCATCACAACCCGCAATGTATGTGAGGAGTGGGAGGCCCGTGGGGACTGGCCCAGTGGGAGAACTCCCGCTATAACCGTTATATCATCCTGTGTATTAACTGAAGTGGTCCTCTGCTGTACAGAGGGAACAGGCCAGGGAATAGCGGAGGGGTCACCAACTTTTCAAGGTATTGTAGTCTTGATCTTAACATTGCAATGGTCATGTTTCCGCAGTAAGAATGAGTCACCCTGCCCTTATACATATTCAGACAAAACAATGGACCTGCACCCAGGAACAACCACAATACAGCCCTTCATGGTCAGCAAAGACGAGACTTGATGAGATGAGTCCTCAGGACAGATCTTTAGCAAAGGCCTCTGTGACTAGACATTTCTCCATTTCTGTCACCTGATGGAGTTCAGGTTTCTTGCCACTGTAGCCTTCAGCTTGCTTAGTTGAGGGACAGGAATAACTTTTTTCAAAACAATCTATCAATACGACTGCACTAACACCATCAGACAAGAACAAATACTTTAATTTAATTAAGCTGAGCTATTAACTGAATCACATTTTGTGTCATTGACATTGTTATTGAAACTGAACCAACACTGACCTGACTAATGCTGAATAATGTCATTGCTGCATTTTGTAGAACTTCTTATAGCTGAACTGAACTTGCTTCAAAATTTGATGAACTTCACAGTGTTATTAACTGAACCAACACTGAAACTGACTTGAGCTAAATAATGACACTACTGTCTTTTAGCTTTACAGCAATATCTGGATGCTCTCCATAGTGTATTTGCAATAATTGATTCTACTATTTTTCCTGTTTATCTCTGTGAAGGTGCTTTGAAACAATCTGTACTGTAAAAAGCACTATACACATAAAGATGACTTGACATCGTTATTGGATTGTAATCAGGTATCAGAAAATTTCAGATAAACAAAGACATGCACTTACTTTTACTGCTGTTCTCTTCCGGAAATATGGAAGATTTTCTTTCATTTATTTGAGTTTATTCTTCATTTCTATTCAATGGGCACTTTCACTCATCTGTATGTTAGAAGTGGGAATAAAAATAAAAGAAGTGGGAAAAGATTAATTTAATTATTACATTTGCACATTTTGCAGATGATTTTATATGAATTCATCCATGTTAGACATTTCATCAGTATATTTGTTCCTTGTGAACAGAAGCTGCTTGAGCAGAAACTTCTCATCATGTGTTCAAATACTTAATGTGTGCTCTTATGATCAGGATGTAAACAGTGATCTTCTGCAGTTGAGTAAATTTAAATTGTATTTGGTTTTGTTTGCATTATGCCACGTGTTTTGCAGGAATAGAATTACAGAGATCTGAGTTGTCAAACTACCTAGATGCAATAATTATTTAATAATATAATGATTTTAAATCATAATCTGCAGTTTTATTTATATTAAAATAAATAACGTTGACCTGCACTTTTTTTTATCACTTTCTGTGTTTTTAATACTACAGAGACAAACTTACAATTTTATAAAATATTTGTCACAACAAGACAATTAAAACACTCCAAATACTTTTGCTGCTTGTTCAATTTACTTCTTTGAAATGAGTTGCATTCGTTTGCATCGTTTGATTTCATTGCACTCAACTCACTTAAAACTGTAAATGAAAGTTAACGTATTGTGCTTTAGAGTTGGGATAACATGAATCATTTTTATTGACAGCTGAAACTAGTCCGTGGATTTCCCAGCATGTTCTGCATCGGGATTGGATTGAAAAGCTAAACTCAAAAAATCCTCCATTACATCCATGCTTGTCAGTATATGATGATCTTACAATTCAAAGTAACTGACAATTTCTATACAAAACACTTTGTTAGTGTGAAGTTCTTACAACATGTACATGTTAACAGGATTTAAGATGAATTCAGATACAGTTCCATTTACTGATCAATGTAATAACTGTTATGCTAACATTTCAATTTTAAAATAATAATATCATTATTTATGCTCCTATATCACAGTACTTTTTCTGGCATACAAGGAAAAAATATTCAAATGTTCATGTAAGTATGAAAAGGATGTGTGCTCAAAGTAAACAGTCTTTCATTTGTGCAGTTTAATGTACTTTTTTGGGTTTACTTTAAATGAGGAAGAACAAAGTAAACATCGGCACAATGTACACAATTTACACTATCAAAAATTAAAGACCGTTTCAATAACGGCAGATATAAATGATTTTTTAAAAGCTGTTTCAAGCATCATAATTTATTATTATTATTATTATTATATAACAACTTATTGCCTTTAAGGGTATTGGTTCTGTAAAATTTTCTGTCACTGCTTATAGGTTTGGGATTATTATTTTTATTTTTTTTGCCAGAAGCATACTTCACTGAATCCTACAAAGTGTCCTTTTTTTTGGTGTTATGATTATTATTACACTTAACAAAATTATAAACGCAACACTTTTGTATTTGCCCCCATTTTTCATGAGCTGAACTCAAAGATCTAAGATTTTTTCTATGTACACAAAAGGCCGGTTGGATGTACTGCCAAATTCTCTGAAACGCCTTTAGAGACGACTTATGGTAGAGAAATAAGCATCCAATTCATGGGCAACAGCTCTGGTGGTGTAACGTAGGCGGACTCAGAGTAAGATCCAAATGCAGCGTTTATTAGAAGTAAGAGTAGTCGTACAGGCAGGGTCAATCAGAGCAAACAGGAACAGCAAGGGACAGGCAGAATCGTAGTCAGGAAACAGGCAATGGTCAGGCTAGGCAGATATCACTCACAGAACAGTATACAAGGCAAGGGTCAGGACAGGCAGCAACGGAATCGTAAACGGGTAACAGGCAGGATCAACAACAGATAGGCAGACAGGATATAAACGCTCGGAAATGACACACGGGGTAATCAAGACTTCGCGGTGAGCAGGTGTGTGTGAAAGTCCTTTATAGTCCTGGTAATGATGTGCAGCTGGGTGTGTGATCAGTGTGGAGTGCTAGGCTGTATGTGGCAACAGGTGATTGGTGGAGTGAGTGCATGTGATAGGCAAGGGAGGATTATGGGAAATGGAGTCCGGAGTGAGCAGGAACGTGACAGGAACAGATGGTGATCGTGACAGGTGGACATTCCTGCAGTCAGCATGCCAATTGCACGCTCCCTCAAAACTTGCGACATCTGTGGCATTGTGCTGTGTGATAAAACTGCATATTTTAGAGTGGCCTTTTATTGTGGCCAGCCTAAGGCACACCTGTGCAATAATCATGCTGTCTAATCAGCATCTTGATATGCCACACCTGTGAGGTGGATGGATTATCTTGGCAAAGGAGAACTGCTCACTAATACAGATTTAGACAGATTTGTGAACAATATTTGAGAGAAATAGACCTTTTGTGTACATAGAAAAGTATTAGATCTTTGAGTTCAGCTCATGAAAAATGGGGGTAAAAACAAAAGTGTTGCGTTTATATTTTTTTATTTTTTTTTTTTTTTTTTGAATTATACTCAGAAAGAGCTTCATTGCCAGGTATGTTGTTTACACATACTAGGAATTTGTTTTAGTGACAGAAGCTCCACAGTGCAACAGAGTAACAGCGACAAGACAAGACACATAATAAAGAGAATAAAAATAATAATATACAAATTTACAAGATAGACAAAAAAAGATATATAATAAAAAGCAAAAAACAATATATAATATAGACAATTTGTACGTACAGTTATGTGTGCAAATTTGAAATATAAATAAGCGTTTTAAGTAAATAAAGTGTAATAGTGTTGTGTGTTCCGTGTTTGTCAAGTGTTCATGAGATGGATTGCTTGAGGGAAGAAACTGTTCCTGTGTCTGGTCGTTCTGGTGCTCAGGGCTCTGTAGCGTCGACCGGATGGCAACAGTTCAAAGAGGGAGTGTGCTGGATGTGAGGGGTCCAGAGTGATCTTCTTTGCCCTTTTTCTCACTCTGGCTAAGTACAGTTCTTGGAGAGTGGGGAGGGTTGTGCCAATGATTCGCTCAGCAGACCGGACTACCCTCTGTAGTCTTCTGAGGTCAGATTTGGTAGCTGAGCTGAACCAGACGGTAATTGAAGTGCAGAGGATGGATTCAATGATGGCAGAGTAAAACTGTTTCAGCAGCTCCTGTGGCAGGTTGAACTTCCTCAGCTGGCGAAGGAAGTACAACCTCTGCTGGGCCTTTTTCACAATGGACTCGATGTGGTTGTCCCACTTCAGGTCCTGGGAGATGGTGGTGCCCAGGAACCTGAATGACTCCACTGCAGTCACAGTGCTGTTCATGATGGTGAGTGGGGGAGAGCAGGGGGGTTTCTCCTGAAGTCCGCGATCATCTCCACTGTCTTGAGCGTGTTGAGCTCCAGGTTGTTAAGACTGCACCAGACAGCCAGCTGTTCAACCTCCAGTCTGTAAGCAGACTCGTCACCGTCCTGGATGAGGCCGATCAGCGTGGTGTCATCCGCAAACTTCAGGAGCTTGACAGAGGGGTCTTTAGAGGTGCAGTCGCTGGTGTAGAGGGAGAAGAGCAGTGGGGAGAGAACACAGCCCTGAGGAGCTCCGGTGCTGATGGTGCGGGTGCTGGATGAGAATTTTCCCAGCCTCACTAGCTGCTGCCTGTCTGTCAGGAAGCTGGTGATCCACTGACAGACAGAGGTGGGCACGGAGAGCTGAGATAGTTTGGGCTGGAGGAGTGATGGGATGATGGTGTTAAAAGCAGAGCTGAAGTCCACAAACAGGATCCTCACATAAGACCCTGGTCTGTCCAGATGCTGGAGAACATAATGCAGTCCCATATTGACTGCATCATCCACAGACCTGTTTGCTCGATAAGCAAACTGCAGGGGGTCCAGTAAGGGTCCAGTGATGTCCTTCAGATAAGCCAGAACCAGTCTTTCAAATGACTTCATGGCCACAGACGTTAGAGCCACAGGTCTGTAGTCATTTAGTCCAGTAATTTTGGGTTTCTTTGGGACGGGGATGATGGTGGAGCGTTTGAAGCATGAGGGGACTTCGCACAGCTCCAGTGATCTGTTGAAGATCTGTGTGAAGATGGGGGTCAGCTGGTCAGCGCAGGTTTTCAGACAGGCTGGTGAAACGCTGTCTGGGCCTGGTGCCTTTCTTCTCTTGTTCTTTCTGAAGATCTGGCGCACGTCATCTTCACTGAACTGAATTGCAGGTGTGGGGGAGATGGGGGTTACAGGAGGTGTGAATGGTGATTTTTCAAACCTGCAATAAAAACTCGTTCAGATCGTCTGCCAGTCGTTGATTCTCCACAGAGCTGGGGGATGGTGTCTTGTAGTTGGTGATGTCTTTCAGACCTTTCCACACTGAAGCTGTGTCATTAGAAGAGAGCTTATCAGAATAATTCCTCTTTGCCACTCTGATCTCCTTTTCCAGTGTGTATTTGGCCTGTTTGTACAAGACTCTGTCCCCATTTCTGCGAGCATCTTCTTTGGCCTGACGGAGCTGGCTGAGTTTTGCAGTGAACCAGGGTTTGTCGTTGTTGTAAGTTAAATGAGTCTTTGTAGGAATGCACAAATCCTCACAGAAACTGATATATGAAGTTACAGTCTCTGTGAGCTCGTCCAGATCGCTGGCAGCAGCTTCAAAAACACTCCAATCAGTCCATTCGAAACTGGCTTGTTTCGGTGGTCCATCTCTTTACAGTCCTTGCTACAGGTTTAGCTGATTTCAGTTTCTGCCTGTAGGTCGGTATGAGATGAACTAGACAGTGATCAGAGTGATATGCATCCTTTATTGCTGTGTAACAATGATCCAGTGTATTACTGTCTCTGGTGGGACAAGTAACATGCTGTCTGTATTTTGGAAGTTCACGTGAGAGAACCGCTTTTATTAAAGTCCCAGAGAATGATTAAAACAGAGTCCGGGTGTTGTTGCTCGCTCTCTGTGATCATATCAGCGAGTAACTGTAAAGCCGAGCTCACGTGCGCTTGCGGAGGAATGTAGACGCTCACCAGAATGAACGAGCAAAACTCCCGCGGCGAATAGAACGGTTTGCAGTTAATGAAGAGTGTTTCAAGATCTGGACAGCACATCTTCTTTAACACAGTTACATCTGAACACCACCTTTCGTTGATGTAAAAGCACGTCCCACCACCGCGTGATTTCCCCGTTGATTCTGCGTCGCGATCTGATCTAAACAGCTGAAAGCCCGGCAGACTTAACATGCTGTCCGGAATGGTGTCGTTCAGCCAGGTTTCCATGAAGCACAGAGCAGCCGAGTTTGAAAAATCCTTATGTGTCCGGGAGAGCAGAAGGAGTTCGTCCGTTTTTGTTGGGCAGAGAGCGGAGATTCGCCAGATGGATGCTAGGCAGCGGCGTTCTTAATCCGTGCTGTCTGAGCTTCACGAGGGCGCCGGCGCGCTTTCAACTAAAGACTTTGGCTAAATAATTTGAAAAACAAGCATTTTATAATTATGGGCATATTAGTATTTCATGTTCTTGTAAAGTGGAACACATATATTTTTTTCTATTTTTTTGACTGAAACTTTATATAGGTTTGTTGCTGCTTAATTTACTGTCAGGAATATAGAAAAACACTGTAATATCAAATATATATATATATATATACACACTAAATATACTATGTATATATATATATATATATATATATAATATACTATACATAGTATATTTAGTGTGTATATTTATATATATACACAGTATAGATAATTTTGTTAATCAAATCATTTATAAAACGAACAATTTCTTTAACTTCTTAGCTGTTAGCATCCTGTTAGCAGGGCGCTTGACGCTATTTTTTATTGCTTTTTTTCTGTCACATATTTTTAATCATTATAAATAAGTCTCATTAGAAGGTTTACACCCTCAGTATTTATCCTGTGAAAAGTTTGAAATCAGACATTACGTTATCATGAAAACAGGACTTAAGTTCCTTTTAGCAGCAGTTGTCATGTTTCATATTACAAAATTTACTTCAATATTTTATAATCAAAACTCTTTCTAAACAAAATCTCATGGGAACTTCAATATTTGTGTAATCAACTTCTACTTCTACTACAGTTTGGTTAGACATGTGGGTTTGATTTTATAGCATTTTTTAGATAAATTTTGTAAATTATATATTTTGAATAAAATAAATGTTTAGTAGACTACAGTACTTTTGCTTTACAGTAAATTTAAGTGTCTTAAGATGTAGCTTAAGATCAGTGCAACACTTTTGTCACTGCAGCACATTTGTGTCTGAGAGAGTTTGTGGAGGTGGTCAACAGGTAGAAACTCGACACTGAGGTTTTGGACTTACATCATTTAGTTCTGTCACTCTGTTCCCTCAGGTCCCGTCTACGGTGCGGGCGGTGGGCATTGACAGGGTGCTGGCACTGAGACACCGAACACAGATGCTCTGGGAGGCGTACTTCTCCTCCGTGGATAAGATTGTGCTCACCACACTGGAGGTGAGAGCTGGGTCATCTTAGATGTGTATACAGCGGTGCGTCTGACAGAGAGGAAGGTCTGACAGGGAAAATAAACCAGCACAGGATGCCATACATCATTAGCACATACTTAGTCCCCTGCCCTCAGGTTAAATGGCAAATGAAATGTGAATTTGGCACAAAAGTATGGCTAAACGTCGCCCCCTGCTGGCCGACAGGTGGAAGTGATCATTCTGAAAATGATGTGATTGTATATTTAATGCTGCTGTTTTGATTTGCTGTTTCACAGACAGGGTTTAGATTAAGCCAGAATTGCATTAGTTCAATTAGGGCATTTAAGTAGCTTATATAATGTACCCTAGAAAAAAAACATTACTGTTGTGCTTCTTGAGACAAAACAGTTACACTGACACATGTATGTCAGTGCAAGTTGCTTTCGGTAAAAAAAAAAAAAAAAAAAACCTCAAACATGCATTTTAGTCTAGGATCACCTTAAGCTTTGTCTGTGAAACTGGGGGTTAGTCCAATGCCCTTAGGTTAACTGACAAATGAAATGTGAATTTTGCACAAAATATGGCTTAACTTCGCCCCCTGCTGGCAAACAGGTGAAAGTAAAATCAGTGTAATTACTGACTGTTCAAAAGGCATGAAGTTAAAGATTTTTCTGTTATTATATTCATAGAGTGTGACAATTTTTAAAAACCGTTCAAAAGCTTGGGGTCTGTAAGATGTGTTCATGTTTCTGAAAAAGGTCTCCTCTGCTCACCAAGGCTGCATTTATTTGACCAAAAATACAGTAAGAACTTTGTAAAATATTATTATAATGTACAATAGCTGTTTTCTATGTGAATTTATTGTAAAATGTAATTTATTCCTGTGATCAAAGCTGAATTTTCAGCATCATTACTCCATCAGGAGTGTAATGCAGAGCTCAGGGAAACACACACTCACCTGAGCAGCAAGAGTGTGAAACACGTCACTGAAAAGACCATAGTGTAAACACTGTTATTTAGTCAAGCTCAGAAGTGCCAACAACATCATCAGCATGGCTTTGACATTACTTTACATTCCTGTTGCTCAAACTGATGCTAATTCAGTGCTTTGATGAAGCAGTTATTAATCAGATCATTGGGATTCAACACTGTAAATGAGGCAGGACCACAAAGAGCAGCTGAGTCTGATCTCATTTGAGATGAACGAGCAGTGAACGAAAGGCAGTCTGCTGTCTGCTGCTATTCGTGAGAGAAGATGCACTGAGAAGACTGAGGGTTGACAGAAGATGGTCAGATGTTTACTAGGAAGTGTACCGCGGTCATTCTGCATGGTGAGCATGACATTGATGTGCCACAGGAGGTTCCTCATCCATCAGCACCTTCATCTCCTGGTTCTTCTGCCTCACTTTCTGTAAAAAAAGAAAAAAAGAAAGTGAAACTTTTATTCAGCAAGGACACATTAAATTGATCAAAAGTGACAGTAAAGACATTTATAACGTTGCAATAGTAGAATTCTTATAGTTCATGGATTTAATTCACAGTTGCTTCACCCATGTTTATATGGGTTTTAAAAACCAAAGTAAAAGAAAAAGAAAAACATGTGCAATGATTGGACAAACATTTTTTGGTCCTGAGATTTGTACAGAAGATATATGTACACAAATTTTTTGGAGTGTGTTGCAGCCATCAAAAAATTAAAAAAAACAATTAAGTTGTTGAAGACACTGGAAATCTTTTCTTTGTACTTTTGTCAGTTAAAGTTGAAAGAGAATGATCACAGATCACAGAAAAATCACAGATTCTTGATTTGATTGCATTTTACAAAATGTTCCAACTTTTCTTGATTTGCAGCTGTACCTGCAACAGAATCTTTAAATTACAATTAGACGAGTTTATTGAACAAGTATCAGAGGAAAAACATGTGATTTTAGACTCTCATTTTTTTAAAAGCCTTGTTAAAAATATACACATAAAACAAATCAAGGCCAATCTATTAGCTTTAAGATAAGAAATTGTTTAGCATTTGATCATGTTTTGTTGTTTTTAAAATCAATGATAGCAGATTCACAAATACTGATACTTTATTAAGCTTTCAAGCTTCACGAAGTAGTGTTTCAAAATCACCCATCAGAAGATATTGTTGAATAAAGTCGTTATTTTGTTTTTTTGGCACACAAAAAGTATTCTCGTCGCTTCATAACATTAAGGTTGAACCACTGCAGTCACATGACTGTTTTAAATATGTCTTTAGTAGCTTTGGGCATTGAAAGTGTTAATTATCTTGCTGTCAATGCAGGCCTGAGCCATCTGATTTCAATCTGAAGATGAACGAAGGTCTTACGGGTGTGGAACAACATGAAGGCGAGTAATTACTACATTTTCATTTTTGGGTGAACTAACCCTTTAACATCACACATTAGCTTCATGAGTTCATTTCATAACACTATTGTTATGTCTGAGGGCGTACATTTTTATAGCATTGTGTTATACATTTATGTCTATATATTTTGTGTTGTATTCAGATGTATTTTTTGTTCTCTGCTCTCTCTTTTTCTTCCTCCATCATAATAGGTGCTCTGACTGACCAGCTGTATTCAGTCAGTTGATGTTGGAGGCGATTGGATCGTTCTTTCTTGTTTTGGGGAAAGTAAGAGGAGGGAGCCATTTTTGTTTTTAATCCTGATTTTGTTTTTTATGGTTAAACAGGGAGAGAGGGAAGAGTTATATAATTTACTTTTATAGATTATCTTTCTCCAGGTAATTTAGAGATATTTCTGGATTAGATAGATTGTTTTGTTTGTTATTTTGGCCAGGCTCTTCCCTGAAGCTATCACACACATTTTCATTATTAATCATTTTAATATTGATATTTCTGTTATGGTTATTGTTATTTTTATTTATTTTTTTTACGCTTTATAACAGAAAAATAAAAGTTAATACTGGTTGAATTGGTGGTTGTGTTGTTGATTCTGGGACAGAAGGTTGGACATCGTCGTTCTCTCCATGGTTTCTTTTTTCTTTCTCTTTTTTGAAAAATGTAATTCTTCTTTACTTTGCTTCCAGCTCCTCAACTCTAGATGGGTAGCTCTGTAACACTACACCTCCTCCTCATTGTGAATATCTAAATGAGCCTTTTTGATTCAGAAACATGAAATACAACATGCAATGCTGAAGTCATTTATTCATGTAGAAAGCAAAGATAAACAAAGATGGGTAAAAGATAGGTGCATTTTAAGAACCATTTCATTCCTTTACTGAATGTGCACTGAAACTTATCTTTTATCTGAAGAATAAAAGGTGCACAGGTAAAATGAAAACAATGAAAAAAGTGCAATATTAGTATTGCTCAGAAAACAGTAGTTTGGTATTTTGCTTATAGGATCAGTGGACTGTGGTGTAACATCATCTCATTCCACTTAATCTGGCAATGAAACAGAACAAAACAATTATTAAGGTAATACACATAGTATAAATAGTACAAATGTCTACACACCATGTTCTCTCTCCTTTTATCACTCACCTCTAAACACCGCAACCTCACACAGAGTGAGATAGTCATTGCGACCAGGTATAAAAATGTTGACATATCGCCCCTTAATAGGATGAAACTTAAACGTTTGTGTCTCTCCAAGTGGGATGGACACAACAGTCGCAGCCCTGTGAAGAAACACAGTAACAGAGAAATAGAGAGGGGCGTATCAAAACGGTATGAAGCATATTAAAGCTTCTGTCAAAGTATTTATTCAAAGTAATTTTATCTTATTTACTCATTTTCTAACCATTAGTGTAAGTATTAAGAGAGAGACAATACTTACAGCTGATTATTGTTGCCATTATTTTGCAGGCTGTTGCCGACACGGATCTGAGCACCATTTATTCTCTCTGCACAACAATCTCCACGATTAGTGATGCTAACGTCTAGGTTACTACTGTACCCCCGTTCCCAGAAGGAGGGAACGGAGACGTTACGTCGATACTGACGTAATGGGGTCTCGCTAGGGAGCCCAATCACCTCCAAGGATACAAAACAAGCCAATGGGAATTGGCCTGTGAGATTTACATGCCGGGCCCCTCCCCCGGCATCCGGGTATAATAGGGCCGGCATACTCACCTTCATTCATATTTTTGCTGAGGAGCCGAGACAGGAATCTGGCCGCTCAGCGGTGGCTCAAAGCTATGGCAGGGGAACGTAACGTCTCCGTTCCCTCCTTCTGGGAACGGGGGTTACACTAGTAACCTAGACGTTCCCATTCAGTCAGTCACGTTCGACGTTACGTCGATACTGACGTAATGGGGTCCCGTGGAAAACGCCATAGCAACTAAACCACGTTACGAGTGTTAGGGAGGCAGGTGCTGGCAGGCTAAGGCGTGCCAAAATGCAATGCGGCCCATACTCGCAACCCTCCAGCCCCAGAGCAAGCCCAGGAATGTCTTCCATACCGGTGGGATGGAGAGGACAGGGCGTTACCATGGAGAAGTCGAAGCTGCTGTTCCTACCCCGGGGAAGAGTGCTCGGAACTCAATCCCTCGTTTTTCAGCAACGACAAAAACGCCAGGAAAGCGTTCCCCGAGGAGGGGAAAAGCTACGGAGACCACACCCTGCCCGAAGGGAGGTAACGTGTGGAGACACATATGGACTGGTCTGAGAACAGTAACGCATATGGAAGATCTCTGATGTAGGTCCTACCTTCCGGGAGGAACGGCTAGCAATCAGAGACGGGGCAAAGTGAAGCCGCCCAGGGAAAGACACGGGTTTACCGTCAGGGAAACCTTCCGTGGACAATCTCATATGGGATTACCCGAGGGGAATCACAGCATATGGGCATCTAGCCCAGTACAAGGGCAGACCAACTGGGCATACACGCAAGTACTGACCTGGCGCCTGACCCTCCGCCGCGTCTGGCTGCCGCAGGATGCAGGAGGAACTCCACAGGGTTCGCCGTTACGGGGAACTGAACTGAGGAGCGGAAAAAGTGCTCGCATTCCCTCTCCCGAGGGAAATGGCACAGCAAGCGAACACCCATGGCTATCTACGAGTAGACAGCACACGGGTGGACACCGGTTCCACTCGGAGGTTATAATAACCTCGTGAATGTATTCGGTGTCGCCCAGCCTGCAGCTCTGCAGATGTCTGCAACAGAGGCGCCGTGCGCCAACGCCCAGGAAGAAGCAACACCCCGAGTGGAGTGAGCTCGCAACCCGAGGGGGCACGGCTCGCCTTGGGACTGGTACGCCGGCGATGGCATCCACTATCCAGTGGGCCAACCTCTGTTTGGAGACAGCCTTTCCCTTCTGCTGACCTCCAAAACAGACAAAGAGCTGCTCAGAGCTTCTGAAGCTCTGCGTGCGGTCCACGTAAACGCGCAGGGCACGAACGGGACACAGCAACGCAAGGGCTGGGTCTGCCTCCTCCGGGGCAGTGCTTGCAGGTTCACCACCTGTCCCTGAAGGGAGTGGTGGGAACCTTGGGCACATATCCAGGCCGGGGTCTCAAGATCACGTGAGAGTAGTCCGGCCCGAATTCCAGGCACGAATCGCTGACCGAAACGCTTGCAGGTCCCCAACCCTCTTGAAGGAGGCGAGCGCGGTCAGGAGCACTGTCTTGAGAGACAGATGTTCAGCTCAGCTGACTCGAGGGGCTCGAAGGGAGCTCTCCGAAGGCCCGAGAGGGCGATGGAGAGATCCCAGGAGGGAATGAGGCGAGGCCTAGGGGGATTTAACCTCCTGGCGCCTCTGAGGAACTGATGATCAGGTCGTGCTTTCTAGTGACTTGCCATCAAGCACATCGTGATGCGCTGCGATGGCGGCCACATAGACCTTCAGGGTGGAAGGGGACACAGCCTCCGTTCCAAACCCTCTTGAAGGAAGGAAAGCACAACACCGACCGGGCATTTCCGGGGGTCCTCCCGGCGGGAGGAACACCACTCAACGAACAGACTCCACTTCATGGCATAGGAGCGCCTAGGGGGCTCTGGCCGAAGTGATGGTGTCGACTACCGCGGACGGTAGGCCACTCAAGCCTGCCGCGTCCCGTCCAGGAACCACACGTGGAGGTTCCAGAGATCGGGCCGCGGGTGCCATATGGTGCCCTGCCCTGAGAGAGGAGGTCTTTCCTCAGGGGGATGCGCCAGGGATGGCTGTCGCGAGGAGCATGAGTTCCGGGAACAGGTCCGGTTGGGCCAGTATGGCGCAACTAGCAAGACTGCTCCTCGTCCTCCCTGACCTTGCACAGTGTCTGTGCAAGGAGGCTCACTGGGGGGAACGCATACTTGCGTAGGCCCGGGGCCAGCTGTGTGCCAGAGCATCCGTGCGAGGGTCCCCTCGGTCAGCGAATAGAACAACTGGCAATGGGCGGATTCCCGGGAAGCGAACAGGTCCACCTGTGCTTCCCCGAACCGGCTCCATATCAGCTGGACCGCCTGGGGGAGTCTCCAATCCCCCGGGAGCGTGAGCTGTCGTGAGAGCGTCGGCCGCACGATTGAGCTCGCCCGGATGTAGGAAGCGCGCAGTGACCTGAGTTGGCGCTGACTCCACAGGAGGAGATGGCGGGCGAGTTGCGACATGCGACGGAGCGTAGACCACCCTGATGGTGATGTACGCTACCGTCGACTGTTGTCCGTCCGGACCAGTACATGCTTGCCCTGCAACAGCGGTCGAAACCGGCGCAGCGCAAGGAGTACTGCCAGCAACTCGAGGCAGTTGATGTGCCAATGGCGATGGGGTCCTGTCCAGGAGCCCGACGCCGACTGGCCACTGCATATGGCACCCCAGCCGGTGGTGGAGGCATCTGTTGTAACAACAACATGCCTGGACACTTGTACTAGGGGCACCCCGGCCGTAGAAAAGCAAGGTCCGACCACGGGCTGAATGTGCGGCGACACTCCGGAGTGATGACTACACGGAGTGAGCCGCGGTGCCATGCCCACCTCGGGACTCGGTCGTGAAGCCAGTGCTGAAGCGGTCTCATATGGAGCAATCCGAGCGGCGTGACTGCGGCTGCGGATGCCATATGCCCCAGGAGCCTCTGAAACTGTTTCAGTGGGACCGCTGTTTCCCGCGAGAACGAATTCAGGCAGTTCAGCACCGACTGTGCACGCTCGTTGGTGAGACGTGCTGACATGTTGACCGAGTCCAGCTCCACACCGAGAAAAGAGATGCTCTGCACGGGGCGAGCTTGCTCTTCTCCCAGTTGACCCGAAGCCCCAACTGGCTGAGGTGACTGAGCACCAGGTCCCTGTGTTCGCACAACTGCTCTCGGGACTGGGCCAGAATGAGCCAGTCGTCGAGGTAGTTGAGGATGCGAACGCCCACTTCCCTGAGCGGGGCAAGGGCCCCCTCTGCGACTAAGGTAAAGACGCGAGGAGACAGGGACAGCCGAAGGGTAAGACCCTGTACTGATATGCCGCCCCTCGAACGCAAACCGAAGAAACGGTCTGTGTCGAGGAAGGATCGAGACATGAAAGTACGCGTCCTTCAGGTCGATGGCTGCAAACCAATCCTGGGGGCGAACGCACGTGAGAATGCGTTCACCGTGAGCATCTTGAACGGGAGCTTGTGAAGGGCCCGATTCAACGCACCAGGATCGGTCGTAACCCCCCGCCTTTCTTGGGTACTATGAAGTAAGGGCTGTAAAACCCAGACTCCATCTCGCTCGGCTTGAGGGACAGGCTCTATTGCGTCCTTCGCCAAAAGAACCGCAATCTCGCCCGCAGGACAGTGGCGTTGGGACCTGTCACCGAGGTGAACAGAACGCCGCTGAACCTGGGGGGACGCCTGGCGAACTGAATCGCGTAGCCGAGTCTGATTGTCCGAAGGAGCCAACGGGACGGGTTGGGAAGGCGTAGCCACGCCCCCAAGCTCCGTACGAGTGGAACCATCCGGACAACAGAAGTACCCACGGGGGGGCAGCATGGAGCACTGTGGCCCAACTCGGGAGGCAGTGCGTCCCGAAGTCGGGGCTGTGAGTGGGGTCCACTCACGTGGCTCATGGTGGGCAGGGTGGCGTGGGAAGGCAGTGCGTTCCCGGAGCGCCAAGACCCTGCCCGTGGTGAAGGAAGGAGCGGCTGAGAGAGAGGGAGCGGAAGCTCGCTCACCCCCAGCGCGGACCTTCTTATGTGACCCAGAGGTTTCAGAAATTGCTCTTTTATTGAAAGGGTGGGTACGTGACCCAGAGGTTTGAAATGCTCTTTTATTGAAAGGTGGAACAGAAAAACAACACAGGATTTTCCCCCGGGCCCTGTCCCGGGGGAAGGAGCGGAGCGGTCCCCGTCTCTTGAGCAGCCTCCGAAACCTCCGGGTCTCCCGTCTCAGGGCCGCTTCTTTCGCCTTCTTCTTCTTTTTAGAAGGCGGTTGGCAGTCTGGGCGGGGGGCGTGGCCTTCCTGCGGGTGGCTCGAGGAGGATGGGAGGGTTCCGACCTCACAGGAGCCTGAGCCGCAGGGGGACGCCCTCGGCGAGGAGCAGACGGAGGCACAGCCGAGGCGGATTGGTGGCATCATCACGCCTGGGCAGGATGTGCTTGATGGCCTCCGTTGCTTCTGCACCGCGAGAACTGCTGGGCAAAGTCCTCGACGGTGTCGCCGAAGAGGCCGGCCTGGGAGATGGGGGCGTCAAGAAAGCGAGCTTTGTCGACCTCCTCATCTCAGCCAGGTCCAACCAAAGATGCCGTTCCTGGACCACCAGGGTGGACATCGTTTGACCCAGGGCGCGTGCCGTGACCTTCGTCGCCCGGAGGGCAAGGTCGGTCGCGGCGCGCAGCTCTTGAAGCACCCCTGGATCAGCACTACCCTCGTGCAGTCCTTCAGGGCTTTAGCCTGATGGACCTGCAGAATAGCCATGGCGTGCAGGGCAGAAGCCGCCTGTCCAGCAGCGGAGTAAGCTTTGGCAGCGAGAGCGGCCGTGGTCTTACCCGCTTTGGACGGGAGACGCGGACGATTCCGCCAGGTGGCCGCGGACTGCGGGCACAAGTGCACCGCAATCGCACGTTCCACCTGAGGAATGTCCACGTATCCCTTGGCGGCTCCCCCATCGAGGGTAGTGAGAGTGGAGGAGGCAGAGGACCGTAGTCTGGCAGTGAGGTGCCAACCAGGTCTTCTGGAGCTCCTCATGCACCTCCGGGAAGAACGGCACTGGGGCGGGACGCGGCTGAGCGCTGCGCCCCGACCCCAGAAACCAGTCATCCAGCCGCGAGCGCTCGGGACAGGGTGGAGGGTTCCACTCGAGCCCGATGCCCGCGGCGGCCGGGCAAGCATGGCTGTTAACTCGGAGTCCGCCTCTGACTGAGCAACCACCCCTGAGGGCGGAAGCTCGGAGTCATCGTCAGACTCTGAGCCGTTCAACCCACCCCCGATGCAGCGATCGACATCCGATCCTCTTCCGGAGCGCCGAAAGTGACGTGGGGCACCCCCAAGAGGGCCCCGCGGCAGCAGACGGCATCTCAACGGCACATGGTGTTGTTGAGGAGTGGGAGGTTCGTGGGGACGGACCCGACGAAGTGGCTCCCACTGTGATCCTCAGATCTCCCAGAGCACTAACTGGCCGGTGGCCGCTACAGCCACCGGCGCCGGGGTAGTGACAGAGGGGCCTCTCACTTCCGTGTTAAAGAAGGAGAGACGCGATCTCAACACCAACATGGACATGCCCTCGCAGTGAGGGCATGTACCATCCACGAGCGCCGACTCAGCGTGCGGTCTACCCAGACACGTGAGGCAGTGATCGTGGCCGTCAGAAGAGGTCAGGAAACGACCGCATCCAGAAACACACGGACGAAAAGACATCTTGAAAAAGACGCTGATCGCCCGTGCTTGCTCTTTCAGTATACCTCACCAGCCGAAGCACCCAGGGATGGGCGTAGCACCGTCCTGTGGGCAGCGCGTCGTCACCCCCACCGCTGAATGTGCCTTCCCACCAGCTGGAGAGACTCGAGCAGGCCACCGGAACAAAAACAAAAGGTAGCAATTAAAATTGCTGTTGCAGGACCGAGTCCTTGTAGCAATTATAATTGCTGTTTTTTGCTCTTTAGAAATTCACTCTTCTTGGAGATGAAGTGCGCAGATCCGATGTGATCGGCTCCGAAGCAAAAGTATGAATGAAGGTGAGTATGCCGGCCCTATTTATACCCGGATGCCGGGGGAGGGGCCCGGCATGTAAATCTCACAGGCCAATTCCCATTGGCTTGTTTTGTATCCTTGGAGGTGATTGGGCTCCCTAGCGAGACCCCATTACGTCAGTATCGACGTAACGTCGAACGTGACTGACTGAATGGGAACCCTGGTTATCTTGTAGACAGTCAGCAAGTCAACTCTCCACCAGGGGTCCTTGTCTGCATTTGTATGACTGCATGACCCACTAGTGTAAATTGAATTCCTGTTGCCATCGACAGCATTTTGAGCAGCTGTTAAATGATCGTATGTGGAAGACTGGACAGCTGTTCCTCTAAAAGCAAGATTTCCTGTTTAACATAAAATAACAAACAATAATGTTTTTTTTTTTTTTTTTTTTTTTTACTTTAATGTACTAAAGTATAATCCCAATATAATGGGCAAAATAATGCTAAGCTATGTAATCCAAATGATTATTACACAGCTTTCTGTCACAGCGATAACAACTGTCACGTCCTGAGACGTATTTTATTTGTGATTGTTCTATGTGCCTTCTGGTGTGTTTTTCCCCTCATGTCTACTGCTACCATTCTCATGGAGGTGATTGGGTTGACCTGTTGCTGATTTGCTGCCCATTCACCTCAGCTCCACTGATTGGCTGCAGCCTGGGGAAAGCCAGCATATAAAGCCAGCTCTGCCTCACAGCAAGATAAGAGGAAGAGGGTTGCAGAGGGTAACATGACACATGGATTTTTTCCTTCTTGCTACAGATAACTTTATTGTGTTCTGTTGCTGACAAATGCTAACCATTGGTGATACTGTGAATTTAGTTGAAAACTTATAGATTTTGTTCAAAATTTAGATTTTATATTAATGAAACCCATAGGGAGGTGCCATTTTTGACTGAAACTGCTTTTCTTCTGGTTATGTGTAGTTGGAGATATAGGGAAGTTCATTTATTATTTATTTTATTTTCTTCTCTTTTTTAATGTAAAGGTAAGTTATGGTTAAAACTGAGATAGAAACCTTTTTATTTGTTGTGTTGACCTTTGCCAAACCCTAAAAGAGGGCTAGCACGTAACACTGCACATTGTCCCTTAAGAGTTACCAAATGTTCTCTTAGCATATATTCATTAAAATATTATATTATATTATGTGTTACTGACAACATGCAAAGTAATGAAGAACACTCACTTGGAACACAAATGTACAATGGTGTATCCTTTTCTGTCATAATTTCTGTAATAATAACAGTTATACACACATTAATAAGTACATAAATTCCATCACAGAGTTTTCTTCTCTCTCTGTCCCTTACCTGCAAACACCTCAACCTCACACAGTGTGAGATGTTCATTGCGCCCAGGTATGAAAATGTTGACAATCGCCCCTTAATAGGATTAAACTCAAATGTTTTTGTCTGTCCAAGTGGGATGGACACAACAGTCGCAGCCCTGTGAAGAAACACAGAAATAGAGAGGACAGGACTGACAGAGGAAACCCTGACAGAGAGAGACGATACTTACAGCTCATTATTGTTGCCATTATTTTCAGGCTGTTGCCGATACGGATCTGAGCACCATTTATTCTCTCTGCACAACAATCTCTACGATTAGTGATGCTAACCCTGGTTATCTTGTAGACAGTCAGCAAGTCAACTCTCCACCAGGGTCCCTGTCCTTAGTATGACTGCATGACCCACTAGTAAATTGGATTCCTGTGCCATCGACAGCATTTTGAGCAGCTGTTAAATGATCGTACGTGGTAGACTGGACAGCTGTTCCTCCAAGAGCAAGATTCCCTGTTTAGCATAAAAATAATAAACAATAACCTTTTTTTTGTTGTTGTTGTTTTTACTTTCATGTGCATAAACATTCTATTACAGAGTCTTGATAAATAAATAATCACAAGCTTTCAATTACCATATTTCAGCCTATACTTTTAATCAATTAATCTGATTGATATGTAATGATACACAATGGTTACAGATTTTTAAATCCAGGTATTTTTACTTGTATTATTCTAAACATACCTTTGGAATCAGCGACGCACAGCCCAGTAAGTGTAGAAACACAATCACTCGGATGGCCATCCTGATATAAGACAGAACAACACATCACCTCATCTCAGCATATGAAGGAATAATTTTCAATTTCTCATCCTCATTTAAACAAAGAGGCACATATATCGCTATTGTAATGAAGTAATAGTATAGAAGAGCCCCATGACTTACAGTAAATCAGTGTAATGTGACTAACCTGCCTCCGTTCTTTGGATTTTAAATGCCTTTGCCAAGTTTGCTCTATTTTTAATATATATATATATAATAACCACAGAGACTACCTTTACATATCAAAATGCATCAGATCATTCCAAAACAATGCTAGACAAACTTATAATCAAACATCGTTCAACTGCATAATTCTATATCATGTCTACAACCTATATATGGGAGTATTATGCTTAGATCACACATAATTCATGCAATTGTTATAACTTCTGATGGCTGAAGGGAGGTGTTTTTTTTATTTAATGTGTGTGAATGATCTCATTTCTTGAGTTATTGTATGAATCAAATCTGTGTAAAATGTATTGTACTCTATTATAGAAATCATGTCTAAATTTTACAGTGCTAGAGTGGGAAAGTTAAGAGACCATGTGACTAAGATAAGAACTATGATTTATGTATGTGGAGGAGAAATAGTCACACCCCGAACTAAAGACAATGTCTAATTGGTTGGACCTCCTCCAGGGGTGTTGGACAAACACCTCAGTTTAAAATTCAGGACGTGAACAAAGAATTAGATTACGGTCAAATGAGTTAAGACGGAGGTTAAGAACAAACAGCATCATGCAAGTCATCTGACTACTCTCGTCTTTTCTTTCTTCACTTAGTTTCTTATTTTCTAAATTAAGTTTTTGCAGCAAAGCTTCAGTCCACGCCTATATAGTAGGGCTGGGTGATAAAACGATAATGATAATTGATAAAGTATACAAATTGTTACTACAACTTGTTGAATGTTCTTTTGTCATTACTGAAATGCAGTGAGTGCAACAAGACACTTCTAGACTATTATATACTATATCTTTACACCCTGAATTGAATTGTCCAAACAAAAGATTAGTTTTATTAGTAAAACCTCCATTGCATATCATGCTCTCAAAGAAACACCACTAACAGATTCTGCACTAACTAGGCCTTCTTTATGTCAAAACAGTTGTTATTAGGGGTGTAACGATACACATATTCGTACCGAACCGTTTCGGTACAGGGCTTTCGGTATGGTGCACGTGTGTACCGAATGCATTATATTGCAACATTAAGGTCTCCTGTTTGGGAATGCCTGGGTTTCCCGGTGAATTACGACAACGGACAAAAACAGGTGGATAAGACGAAAGCAGTACACGATGAATACAGCGTAGCCCAACCACCATTCAAATTCTGAATTCTTCAAATTCTGTCCACGAAATTCAAACAGAAAATGCCGTTTAAATATTATAGTAATGTTCAAGTAAGGCTCCCTACATAGTTTATAGCATTCGCAGAGATTTTTTTTTATCCTTAAGAAACTTTTTAGTTATAATGTAATTTAATATATTTAAAGACAGAGACCCAATTTGTTCAGTAAACTACTGTTTAATTAAAGAAAAGCAATTTTATGTTTACTCTGATATAATAGTTTTGTGAAAGGAAACATAAGTAGCACAGCTACTGTAGTCTTTATCAAAGAGCTGTGTTACAAGTGTGACTGGTTTAAACTTTAGAGTTTTGTGCCAAGAGTTTTGCAAATGTATTACTAGTGAAAGTGATACCAAACTGATTTAAAAACTGTATTCAATTTTCAAATATTACCCTGGTGTAGAGAGTGCATAAACATTCAACTCACCTGGAATTCATCACTGTATCAACCTCACAGAAGACCTTCACAATTCAGCAGTTATCTGCTTTTAAACAAAAAATAATACATTTTTATAATAAATAAATGGAATTATAATATTTTTTTATAAAGAATTGCTAGATTTATTATTTATCCAATATATTATTCATATGAGGAATATTATGCCCTGTCAAAACATTTCAAACCAAAAATGTGCTATTAAACATAGATATGAATATTAATACACACCAGCAGTCTGTGAAGACGGTCTAGTTGAATAATATTGTGCTCAGAAATTATGCTCTATTTATTGTTGAATTAAGGCCCTCCCAACCAAATGAGTCTTATCTGTTATCTGATTAAATGAAACTATTACAAAAGAGTCCCTTTTTTAAGCCTTTATTCTGATGAAACAAATACAAAGTTTTTTTATGAAACTCTAGATGGCACAGCCTGGGGGGGTGGGGGGGTATCACACACAGTTTCTGCCAATCTCATGTTAATCTCGAGTACCTATAGAGTAGTAGTGCATCCTTCATATCTCCAAAAAGTCTTTAGTTTTATCATATTTATAAAAGATACATATGCTGTACCAAGTCTTTCCGAAAACAGCCGAGCTCCTGGAGGCGTGTCGTGTGAGCGGAGCTAAAGAGTCACGCGCACGTGCAGCTTTTGTGTAGTGATCGTCTGAAGCTATCAATGGTCAGCTAAAGAAAAAATGTATTTAAACACACACAATACTCCATCACATTATCCCTGGATAACTTTCAAATCACTATAATGAATATAGCGTATAGTGAATGATGAATAATGAATTTATGAATTCACTGCGTTCGTGTTGTTTACATTATTTGCACTTAGGCGCCTATTGCCAACAAAACATTTGAAGCAGTTTTACTCTCCACCTGCGGTTTCGACCGGGATCATTATCGCTGTGATCGCTCCATCTTTCAGTTTCAAACGATCTGTAAATCTAGCGCTGAACTGGTCCTTGTTTATGAAACCATAAGCGCCGATCCTGAGGGCTCGAGCAGCCACGGAAAACACGAGATATTCTCCATTCATTTTAACCAATAAAAAAAGTGATTGCAACTATCAGTTTCTATGGTTATTTTAAAAACAAAACATTGAGAGGGCATCAATGTAATGCGTGAGCACAAATCACTCAGCTCCACTGGGTTCTTTGGGAAGCAAGGTTATCTTTCCCTCACAACCAAAAACACACTTCTTTGGTGACATTGTTGATTTCGTGAAGTCCTGTGACCTGTGCAGCGCTGCCGACGACTTCTGTAAAGCCGAACGCACGTTGATGGTGTTCTTGCTCTCTCGCTCCGGTCGCCGTGTGCACACGCTCTTCCGGGAGAAGTGCCCTACAAGGAATTCTGAACTTCTTGCCGTCACACAGGCCCATACTCGAAAAAAGACAGCGAAGTTTATGAGGATTTGGAAGACTATTTTTGGTACAGAAATACTCCGTCATATGTCCAACTCGTGTTTTGAAACTTTGGCCATCTTTAGCATGAGAATCCAACTCATTAACAGTGTAAATAAGTCAGAATACATGAAATAGCATTAGACCCCCCCTTTAAAGGGTTAGTTTATCCAAAAAATTAAAAATTCTGTCATTATTTACTCACCCTCATGTCGTTCCAAACCTGTGAGACTTTCGTTCATCTGATGAACACAAATGAAGATCTTTTTGATGAATTCTGAAAGCTTTCTGTCCCTCCATTGACGGCTACACAGCTACCACTTTGACGCTTCAAAAATGTCATTAAGAGATCTTAAAACTAATCCACATGAAGTGAGTCCAAATTTTCTCAAGAGACTCAATCACTTTATATGATGAACAGATTGTGATGGTGAAATTAAGCTTTATGAAACACCAAGGCTTTTACTCGAAGCTTTTCAACACACTAATGACATCTTTTGGTCAAAAAGTGGAAAAGCTGCCTTTGTGTCCCATAAGACATATTTTTGAATCAGAATACGAAGCAGCTACATGGTTGCGTGCGAAAACGAAGCTTCGGATGTCACAGACTACTTGGTTATGGCAAAATGAATCCAGCTCCAGTACAGGGCTTCACTGTGAGATGTTTCAGTTTTTTGATACAAGCTTCAAAGCCTCGGCGTGGAACGTCACATCACTACTAGCTGCCAGAGCCAGGGTTGCCAAATCTGCGGGTTTCCCGTGGAATTTAGATACTTTTAAGTTGTTTCCGCGGGTTGATTTATAGCTACATATCTACGATATCGACACTCCAACATCCCCAAAACGTCCCCCAGACGTACAAATTCAGTGGAGAATTTGGCAACCCTATGGAGAAAATGGCATTGGGCTATTTTTAGGCTACTTTTTACAGGTTATTGGACTACTTTTGTTGCACAGACCTGGCAACCGTGGCCAGAGCCCCCAATAGTATACAGCTGCATAGTTTCAGAGATTATATATAGATTATAGCTCCAGTAAAGTCAGGCTTAGGTAATCATAAAGGTGATGGTCAACTTCCAGTCAGAAACTGCTGTCGCTCATGGCGCACAATTAAGATATCAATTAATATCGTTGCTGTTATAGGAGGAATCCTCATATTTCTATATTTAGTCATTTTTGTTTTGTTTTATTTTAAAAAATCAATGCTACTGATCATCAGTTAAACCTGTATGTTTTTTGTTGTTGTTGTTTGTTTGTTTTTTTTACAAATATTTAACCAATGAAAAGGATTTAAAAAAGCTTGTGACTAAAGCTGGGCACACATTTAACGACTAGCTAAAACATTCGAAGACTGTGCTCAACACAGCGATTGTTTCCTGCGACTGAACAGATTTAAATACTTAGGTACACACGAGATTATAACACCGACTGTAATCCGGCAAAACCCCTGTAACAAGTGGATTGTTAGTTTTCCTCTTGTTTCCTCAAGGGGACAGTATTTGAGTGACGTGCCGGGGGAAGTGAGTTGACGTTCAGACCGAGAAGCTAGGTTGTGACACTTGTAATCTAGTTATGCATCATGTGATAAATAAAGATAAGCAAGGATACTGCTTTAATAGTCCATTCTGTCTAGTTTGATAAAAACGACGGCATAATGAACATGGTGGCTCAGGGGTCGGTCTTGATTGCAGCCGAATTTAGTACCGAGCGGGGAAGTAGTGAAAAGTGCCGCTAGTGCTGTATCAGTCCTCCGCTGCAAGCTCGAGCAAGGGACTACACACGTGTTTACGGCGTCTTGGGCCGGAGGCAGTAAAAGAGGGCGCCTATACTTCCGATGGATTGTCTCAGAGGCCGCCTCCAACACTTTGTTTGGATCAACCAACTTAGGCGAAAACTTGTAAAAGTTGTGAAAGATTAGGTTAGCTGTTGTATCGACTCTCTACTAATGCCCGATGCAGAAGAGACAACTAAAGTTAAGTTTTTTAATTACTGTACCTCCTCTGGAAGAGAGAGGGAGGAACTTTAGCAACGTTGACAAGCGGGTCTATACATCTGCGCGGGGGACGGTGAATACAATAGATGACGCAGTTTGATAAATCTATTGCAATCCACAACTGAATGAGACTGTTGAGAAATATAATTTTTTTGTGTAGGGACCAGTGACATACGAAAGACATTGACAGTTGTCAATATCTGAGAGTATTGGCCAGGCACTATGGCAATTTTGGGACATTAGGACTCACTAATACGAGACGCGTATTGTGTGTGGCTACACAGAGCCCTGCGATGAGGGGAAAGACTGTTAAAGGGAGTAAACTATCGCTGGATAAGTGCATGCAAATATGCAGAGTCTAGCTGAACTGTCAAAATGAGAAGCAGCAAACGCTACAATTTAAAACGGTGGGGGGTTGGTGGAAGAAATACCTGCAATGAAG
>JAOTNS010001841.1:0-60375 GCA_028476615.1 Culter alburnus
ATGCTTGTATGTTTCATGTCTTCATTATAATATATATCATAAGATCACTCAAATATACTGTGTTTCAGGAACCAGTGGAGTGAATGAGACTCATGTGTTCATCAGTTCTGGTGAAAATGTCCGTCTGCCTGTAATAATGCTCTTTCTGACTGCAAATCAACTACATGGATCTATAACGATTCAGACATTCAGCAGCAGCTGCACTGATTGAGGGATAAAGAAAAGACACAGAGAGACATGAGAGACTGAGTCTGGGGTCTGACTGCTCTCTGAACATCAACAAAGTCAAAAAAAAAAAGATTATGGATTATACGCCTGCAGACAATCTGTGAATGACAAACAACAAGGAACTGATGCATGTTTATCTGCATGTTCTTCATGGTGAGTTTATGATTATGTGATCAATTTAAAAAGACAGATTCTCCCTTTAAACTCACATGATGATTGAAGAGTCTGTGATTGTGTCTTGTGTTCAGTTCAAGTGTCTTCATCATCATCATCATCATCATCATCATCATCCTCACAGACTGAGATCATCAGGTCGCGCTCTGTGACTCTCTCCTGTCAGTTGTATTCATCTCCTGTGATTATTGGGTCCATCATGAGGAACTTCATCTGTTGTGGGTGAATCAGGCTGGTGTTGATCTGAAGACAGACTCCAGATATCAGATATATTCTCATCAGATCACTGTATCATCACTCTGACTACAACACTCCTGAATGAAGATGACAACAGAGAGTGGAGATGTCAGCTTACTCTCAGAAATCAACTCCAGACCTCAGTCAGATACACTGTCAAGTATTCAGGTGAGAAAAACATTACTACTGTAAATGATGTTAATGTCCTACAGATGAACATCTGAACATTCATCTTCTGATTCCAGTCAGCAGATCAAACTCTGAGAAGAAATCAAGCCAAACTACAGCAGCAGCTCCTACACAAGGTTCATGATCACATGATCACCGTCACACATCATCAGTCTCTCACTTCACTGGTTCACACTGGCTTTAATTAATCCATCCTTCATTTGTACAGAGAATCAGAAGTCATTAAATCTCCAAACTCTGAGAGGACAGCAGCTGCTCAAACACCTGGATTAACTGAACAACAAGGTGTTTATTCATGACTTTCTTATTTCAGTGGTTTACAGTGTCAGTTACTGGGAAAGAGCTTAAAAAAACTAAATAGACCTCAATCATTCACACAAACAGGAAGTCAATGTAAAGAGTGCATATGGAGTAAATATACTCCATCATCGTATATGTGAATGATAGAATTGAGCTTAAAAGATTAAATAATAGTCAGCATTCATTAAAGGTCCCGTTCTTCGTGATCCCATGTTTCAAACTTTAGTTAGTGTGTAATGTTGTTGTTAGAGTATAAATAAAATCTGTAAAATTTTAAAGCTCAAAGTTCAATGCCAAGCGAGATATTTTATTTAACAGAAGTCGCCTACATCGAACGGCCAGTTTGGACTACATCCCTCTACTTCCTTCTTTAATGACGTCACTAAAACAGTTTTTTGACTAACCTCCGCCCACAGGAATACACAAGAGTTGCGTTTGTAGAGTGTGTTTGTCGCCATGTCGTCGAAACGCTGTTATTTTCATCCCGCAGTCCAATCACCGGGTCTGATTCTGGCTCAAATTGATAGGGTAAAATTAAAGACATGTTTACAATAACACTGAGCGCGTGCATCTCCACGTTATGGTAAGAGGCGTGACTTTCCGGGCACGGTGCGCTCAGAGCTGTCGAATCACAACACAGGAACCGCTGGCACAACCAGAACTCGTTACGTATTTCTGAAGGAGGGACTTCATAGAACAAGGAAGTCATCAGCCCGTTTTTATGACAGTGGAAACAGCGGTATACAGATAAGTAAATTATGTGAAAAATACTGTGTTTTTTTACACGCGAAACATGAACACATGTTATATTGCACACTATAAACACAATCAAAGCTTCAAAAAAACACGAAAAACGGGACCTTTAAACACAAGTCATCTCATGTTAGTGTGAACATCTTCAGCACAATAACTGAGTCACTGATATGGATCTGATCTGGACTACATCAATTAAATAAATCAGTCTCAGTTTGTGAAAGAAATGTCTTGATGTTGAGTTCATGCATTCAAATATGATTTTGTTTTTAATAGTTGTACCATCAACTACATCATCAACACTGACTCCAACCTCTCTAGGTGTGTATGAAGATCATCCTCATTTCAGTGCTTGTTTTCACACTCTGGAGTTTTTCTAGAATCAGGATCTAAATGAACTCATTGTAGTGAAAATGAGCTCAGTGGACATCAGTATTAATATGACTGTAATATCGTCTCTCTCTCAGTGATTGTGATTGTTGTCGCTTCATTCGCTGTTCTCCTTCCTGCTCTTATTCTCTGGATGATTCGCAGAAAAAGAGACGGTGAGTTTTTACAGTTTCTCATATTATATAACAGACAAAAAGTCCAAACATCTGATAAAATAAACGTGTAATTTAGACAGAATTCCTCTCAGACAGAGTTTAATGTTTCTATTCTACAGCACTAGAATTCTTCTAAAATCAGTTTAATTGGAGACTGTATTATGTGTTTGATCATCAATATTCTTTGACGTTATGTTTCAGATAACAGAAGAGGAACTGATGACTCTGAGGTGAGTATTGTAGTCGATCCATGAGTTATTAGTGTTATAAGCTCTGATCCTGAAATATGACACTCGTATTAGTCAGATTATATAATGACAGGTTAGTGTATTTGAACTGTTTCTGCTCTAAAACTCACAGATAAGAATAATATGATGAACCAACGACACAATCAACATTTACATTCATCTACTGCCAGAAATATGAACAATCATCTTCAATAATCTGTGAGGTGTATATTTCACACTGTGGTGATTTCATATGTTCAGGATGATATAGATAGACTTACATGTGACTTACACTGAGGACTACAGTAAAAACCAAGTGAGAAAGAAGAAGGTGAGAAACACTTCCTTGATGTTGTCCAGCTTCTCTCAACATGATAGTTTGTGTTTTCTTCTGAATTTGTGTCATGAATTGAGCTCAACATCATGCTGTAATAATTGTGTGTTGAAACAATAACTGTGATGTTCATTCAGGTTCGCTGTGATGATAAAGTGACTTATGCTTCCATCAGAGGAGCAAAAGCTGCAAATCAAGCTGTTATATTCATATATTTATTGTCCATTCCCATTTTCTGATGCATGTCCTTAATTTAATTCCATATGTTGGTAATAATCAGTGTTTATCAAGCCTTTTAAAGAATTTAACCCCAACTGACTGGGTTTCTAGAGAGCAACTGGGTTTTTGTGATTAAACACAAAGTGTGTAAAATAACTGTTAAAAGGATTTGATGATCATAGTGATAGTATTTTATTCGGTGTTGTCATCATTCAGGTATTTCAGCTTTAATGTACGTTTTTTTATCAAAGCAGCTGATATTGCCATAGAAACTAGTGGACGACACTCGCTTTCACCCCCAGAATGGTGGAAACGCAGGGCTGTTGCTGTCGCTTCTGTTAGTGTATATTCTTTGTACACGCCTCGATACACGCTTCACTGAAAGCTTCCGGGATTTCTTGACACATGCTCCGAAAAAGAGCGTAACATCAGTAATTCCATGCGATGTTATATTTGACCATTAGTTCATGTTGTCAACTTGTTAAATGTAGTTATTCAAGTGCTTTTAAGGGTGAATAGTGCATTGCGGAATGGTGGCAAGTGTGTGCGTCGCATGTGTGAGAGAGTTAGCGGCTAGGCTAACATCTCGATTAATTAAATATTTAAACATATATAGATAAATATAATGATAAATAATAGATTGATATGTATAACTAAAGATATGTATGTATAATTAAATATATTTTGTACATTAAAGAGATATTTTAGTCTAATTATTGAACGTTGCATCATTGTGGTTCTGGGTTAACTACATGGGTACTTAACATGTATTTTGTGGTTAACAGGCACAATTAAGAGCAGTTTTCTACCTTAAAAATAATATTAAAAAATCAAGCATGTATTCTAATTGCCAAAAATGCCGTAAATCCAGTACATTTAATCAATTACCTCATCATTTGCAGTCAAAAATGACTGCATCCACACAAGCAGCATGCATATGATAGATTGAGTGCAGTCTGCTGCCTTATATTGCGCTAAATTACTGCCGTTCTCGACAATGCACCTTTGTAAAAGTGAGATTTAGCACTTATACTTGCATGAAGAACAAATATAGACACAGATAGTGAATTATTTCGATTTAAGACTCAAACTTTCTCGATACAAAATAATATAATATAATAATTATTATAAGTAATAATTTCATCTTGTTTAGTCGCGTTATTATTATTATTAACGGTATTTCTGTTTCCTGTGTCTCACTTCAGGGGCTGCATCAGGCCGCACTGCGCAGACGTCACTTCCTCAAGCCCCACTCGCGGCATTATTTAGAAGGTGCAGCTGTGGGAGTTAGCTTAACAAGTTAAGTCTGACACAGAGAAAGGAGAGCGATACGTAGGGACATGTAGATTCATGTGCTCATGACTTCTGAAAATGCACAGATCATAGAAATGCACATCAATATTTAAACAGATTCTCACGATTAAAAATGAATCCAAAATCAACATAATATATTTGCGTTGATCAAAATATTACGCACGGATTGATTTAACCTCTTTCCGGAGGGAGGCAGTGTGTATCCAATGTTCCCTGAACCATCCATGGTCATTTTCTAACGTAGAATAGGCCTAAACAAAAAAAGGTATCATCTTAAAGATTAGAATCTAATCTTTTTAATGCATCTAACCATAGAGTACCTCAGGGATGACGTGTTTTTGTAGGCAAAACCCCGAAGTGAGTTAGCATTTTAGGACTTCCGGTTCCATCGCTCTAAAGTCTATGGGTTTTTTGAATGGGTTTTTGCTAAATCGCCTGAAATAAGGTCTGTGGTTAACAAAGCCTCTAAATACTTTCACGTTTTGATCTATGACATAAAACACACCAGTTATAACCCACTTGTGATTTTTTAAACCTTTATTGTGTCTTAAAAGCGGCGGTTGCTAACAAGTTGCTCAAAGGGACTACTTCCTTTGGTGGACTTAGACATCATCATTAAAAACGGGACATTTGGACAGATTTCTCATGAAAAAGTAGATAAGTATTCATACACAGAACAGATCATAATCAGAGAGCATGTTTATAAATAAAGTTGTTTTCTAAATAAAGTTTGAGGAAGCTTGGTGGTGATGACGTTGATCCACGACCATGGTGTGCTGTAGTCCGTTTATAGCCTACTGTTAGCTTTTTATATCTTTATTTAGGCTTCAAAATGTATAAATGTTGTGTTAACTTGTAACGATTATCTTGATAGACGTGACGTGTAAGTGTCATAATCCTTTGTTAAACACAGAGCTCTTTTTTTGTGATTGTCCAAAAGTCTATGGGAAAAAATGCATAGGCTTCCGATGAAGGGAACCCGAGCGCCGCTAACATCCGGGTTGATCTTCAAAAACACGTCATCTCTGAGGTACTCTATTTTGAAAACTCCTAATGAGTGCTGAGGAGAGTATCACCAAAAAAGAATTTGTCTCTGATCTTATTGCCTTCCTGAGTTATTCCATGTCAAATAAAAAATGATAAAAATAAATAAAAATATATATTTTTTGTATTTTATCAGCATTTTTTCAGCATGAAAATGTCCAAATGTAATGTATTTATATGTTTTTTTTTTTGTTTTTTTTTTTTTTTAAAGTGTCTATATAATGATACCTACCTTTTGACTCTCCTTGCTACAGTTTGAGTTATGAGTCTTTACTTTTGTGTTTGTCGATCAGGAAAAAAAAAAAAAAAAAAAACTCTAAAAAAATGCTAGGTACTTATTGTCACAGACACGTCAGGTTCCAACCTCCAATCACAACGCACGCCATCACCAGAATACTGATCACCCACCTCACCTCATCATCACACTCATCACCCACTATTTAACCCCACACGCACACAGCACTCCACGTCCGGTCTCGTTCGCATTAACCCATGTTATGCTTACCTCAAGGACTCCTCTTCGTATACTCACCTGTCTCCAGCGTGTCTCCTTCCCTCTGTGTGCCTCGTCTGCTGTGTGGGTGTGTTTCCGTCAGGTCCTCAGTTCTCCAGCGATCTCCTCTGTGCTCCAGCGATCCCCAAGCTCCGACTTACATCAACCTGCAAAGAGAAAGGACAGTAACTATTCCTCATACTACCTGCTCAAAACTCCAATATAACCAGTTCACTCACCTGTGTGTTTTCACCTGCTCTACTGTGGTCCAATAAACATCCATTACCTGTGACATCTGTGTCTGTCTCCTGTATACCGTAACAGAAGACCGGACCAACACTGCGGACCCAGTATGAGCCAGCCAGACCCGTTCCAGGAACTCGTGGATGCGCTGCGGCGCACGTTATCCACTCATCATCCACCGCCATCTCCAGTTACTGTCCCTTCACCTGCACCAGCTAACACCACCAGCCATGTCAACACTCCTCCTTCACTGCCGCCGTACACCAGTCCCATGGCTAAACCGGCGCCCTACTCAGGATCGGCGGAGGATTGCAGCGGCTTCCTGCTGCAATGTACACTGGTCCTGGAGATGCAGCTGTACCCGAGTGACACATCCAAAATAGCGTTCATCATATCTCAGCTCAGTGGCAAAGCATTAAAGTGGGCCGACTCCATCTGGTCCCAGCGGGGCGCTGTAACCCAATCCTACTCGGCGTTTATTTCCCACTTACGGGAAGTGTTCGGGAAACCGATCACGGACTCTTCAGCTGGTGAGAAACTTTATAATTTGAAACAAGGATCTCTGTCTGTTTACGACTATGCTTTGCAATTCAGAACGCTTGCAGCTCTCAGCGGATGGAACGAACAAGCTCTAATAACAACGTATCGCCAAGGTTTGGAACCTCGGGTGCGGCTGCATCTCGCTGCATGCGAGGACTCCATCGGCCTCGAAAAGTTCATCCAGCTCTCCATTCGCTGCGCCACTCGCATGCAAGTGTACATCCAAGAGCACCAGGATCAGTCCCTCTCCAACGTGCTCCTCTGCCGGTCCGAACGCGTCAGCACTCCAGAACCAGCCCAAACACCTATGGATGTTGAACACTCTCGCCTATCTTCTGAAGAACGCCGCCGCCGGCTGACCCTCCGTCTCTGCCTCTATTGTGGTGAACCCGGGCACGCTATTGCTGCATGCCCCACACGACCGCCACGACCCCTAGTGAGTGCCATTATTCCTGCTACTCATAAGTTGAAACCACTCACTACTGTCGTCAATCTTACTGCCGCCAATGTCTCCCTTTCAGTGGTCGCGCTCATCAACTCGGGGTCAGCCGGCAACTTCGTCTCCGGAGCCATCTGCCGCCTCCTTCGTATCAAGACCACTCCGTCTCCTACCATCTTCACGCTCAACTCACTAACCGGCAGACCCCTGAGCCATAAGCGCGTCCGCACCGTGGCTGGACCAGTGACCATTCAAGTTGGTTTACTACACCGGGAAGAGGCCCATATGCTGGTTCTGGAGGACTCAACTGCTGACGTGGTTCTGGGGCGCCCCTGGTTGGAGCAGCATAATCCGATCCTCTCCTGGAAAACGGGCGAAATCCTGAAGTGGGGCGACACTTGCTTCTCTCACTGCCTGACTGAACTTCCTGTTCCACCATCTTCCTCGCCTGACCTCGCTCTCTGCGCCACATCCATCGAAAGTCCAGTCGAACAACGCTCCGTCGACATCCCCAAGTGTTACGCCCCCTTCAGCGATGTCTTCTGCCCGCAGCGGGCTTCCAAGCTGCCTCCACACCGGCCATGGGACTGTGCCATCGACCTGCTTCCGGGTGAACCAGTGCCAAAGGGTAAGATATACCCACTTTCCATCCCGTAGGAGAAGGCCATGGAGGATTACATCAAGGAGGCCCTCGCCCAAGGTTACATCAGGCTGTCTACTTCCCCTGCTTCTTCCAGTTTCTTCTTTGTGGCTAAAAAGGACGGAGACTTGCGGCCCTGCATTGATTATCGCTCCCTCAACAAAATAACTGTCAAGTTCCGGTATCCCCTTCCTCTCGTCCCAGCGGCCCTGGAACATCTCCGTGGTGCCACTGTGTTTACAAAGCTGGACCTCCGCAGCGTACACCCATCCGGATACGTGAGGGACAGTGGAAGACCCCATCATCACCCTGGCCACTACTTGTAATGCCGTATGGACTGGTCACGCCCCCTCCGTATTCCAGATTTATTCATGAGGGCTCCGGGAGTTTCTCCACCGCTTTGTCCTAGTCTACATCGATGACATTCTCATATACTCCCGGAGCCAGGCCGAACATCGCCGACACGTTGCGGAGGTCCTCACCAAGCTTCGCCAGTTACAACCTGTTCCTCAAGCAAGAAATGTTCATTTCACCAACCTTCCGTCTTCCTGGGCTACAACATCGACCACAGTTGCATCCGGATGGACGAGAGGAGGTGGAATCATTACCAACTGGCCAGAACCCACCACCATAAAAGACTCCACGCAGCTTCCTCGATTCTCCCAATTTCTACAGACTTTCATCAAGATTACAGTACCATAGCCCATCCACTCACCAGCATGCTCCGTCATCAGCCCAAGTCTCTGTCCTGGACCCCGGCAGCCACCAACGCCTTCAACCAGCTCAAGAAGCCTTCACCACCGCTCCCGTACTCGTACATCCAGACCAGAGAAACAGTTCGTCGTAGAAGTGGACGCCTCGACAACTGGAGTGGGAGCGGTGTTGTCGCAGCAGCAGGGGACGCCAAGTAGACTCCATCCATGTGCCTTCTTCTCCCGCAAGCTCAGCCCGGCGGAAGTCAACTACTCCATCGGTGACAGGGAACTTCTTGCTGTTAAGCTTGCCTTGGAAGAGTGGAGGCATTGGCTGGAGGGAGCCAAACACGCGTTCCTGGTGCTGACTGACCATAAAAACCTTGAATATCTTCGATCAGCTAAGAACTGAACCCAGGCAAGCCCGTTGGGCGATGTTTTTCTCCCGCTTCAATTATACCATCTCATACCGCCCAGGCACCAAGAATGTAAAGGCCGACGCTCTCTCCTGTCTTCATGCTCCTGACGAACAAACCGAGGAACCAGAACCCATCATCCGAGCTCTCTCTATCGTAACCTATTACCTGGTCAGAAGAGACCATACCCTCCTCCAATGCCTCCACGAACCCTCCGCCGGGCTGTCCACCTGGCTTGCTCTACATTCCACGGGTATGACGCACTCCCACCATCCACTCAGCTCACACGTCACTTGGCACTGGTCACCCGGGGGTCAATGAAACCCTCTCGTTGCTTAAAGAACGCTTCTGGTGGCCAGGGATGGCATCGGATGTCAGAAGGTACGTGCAGGGCTGTAGGGAGTGTGCCATCTCCAAATCTCCTCGTCATCTGCCAGCTGGGAAACTCCTTCTGCTGCCCGTTCCAGATCGCCCATGTTCACACCTAGGAGTGGATTTCATTACGGATCTCCCTGTCTCTGACGGAAATACCACCATCCTAGTTGTTGTGGACCGCTTCTCCAAATCATGCCGCCTAATCCCACTTCCTGGATTACCCACTGCCATGGAAACAGCCGAGATCCTCTTCAACCAAGTCTTCAGATACTTTGGAATACCCGAGGACATTGTCTCCGACCGAGGGCCCCAATTCATATCCAGGGTATGGAAATCGTTCTACTCCCTCCTAGGTGTGGCCGTTAGCCTGACATCTGGATACCACCCGCAATCGAACGGGCAGACGGAAAGGAAGGTGCAGGAGATCGGCCGCTTCCTCCGTACCTTCTGTCATGACCACCAGGACTCTTGGAACCAGTTCCTGGGTTGGGCCGAGTACGCCCAAAACTCCCTCCGACAGTCTACAACAGGACTCACACCTTTCCAGTGCGTAATCGGCTACCAACCCCCACTGTTCCCCTGGGATGGGGAACCCTCCAACGTTCCGGCAGTGGATTACTGGTTCCGAGAGAGCGAGAGGGTCTGGGACTCAGCACACCATCAACTGCAACGAGCCCTGCGCAGACGCAGGATGGTAGCCGACCTCCGACGTTCCAACACCCCTGTCTTCCAGCCCGGTCAGTTAGTTTGGCTATCCACCCCGGGACATCAGACTGCGTCTGCCCTGCAGAAAGCTGAGTCCCAGGTTTATTGGCCCATTCCCCATCGTCAAGCAGGTCAACCCAGTCACCTATCAGCTCCGTCTTCCACAAGGGTATCGTATTCACCCAACTTTCCACGTGTCACTCCTGAAAGCTCACCACCCTTCTGTTCTTCCCACAGGACCTGACGTGGCTCCCGCCGAACCCCCCCTTCCACTCATCCTGGAGGACGGAGCTGCATATGAGGTTCGGGAAATCTTGGACTCCCGACGTCGTGGTGGTCAGCTGGAATACCTTGTGGATTGGGAAAGATACGGCCCCGAGGAACGCTCCTGGGTCCCAAGGAACGACATCTTAGACCCCAACTTACTCCAAACATTCCACGACCTGAAAGACCGGCACCGCGGGGAAGAGGACGACCACCACGGCGTCGGGGTCCTCGGCCCTCTGGAGCGGGCCGTGGAGGGGGGGGGTACTGTCACAGACACGTCAGGTTCCAACCTCCAATCACAACGCACGCCATCACCAGAATACTGATCACCGCCACCTGCACCTCATCATCGCACTCATCACCAGCACTATTTAACCCACACGCACACAGCACTCCACGTCCGGTCTCGTTCGCATTAACCCATGTTATGCTTACCTCAAGGACTCCTCTTCATATACTCACCTGTCTCCAGCGTGTCTCCTTCCCTCTGTGTGCCTCGTCTGCTGTGTGGGTGTGTTTCCGTCAGCTCCTCAGTTCTCCAGCGATCTCCTCTGTGCTCCAGCGATCCCCAAGCTCCGACTTACATCAACCTGCAAAGAGAAAGGACAGTAACTATTCCTCATACTACCTGCTCAAAACTCCAATATAACCAGTTCACTCACCTGTGTGTTTTCACCTGCTCTACTGTGGTCCAATAAACATCCATTACCTGTGACATCTGTGTCTGTCTCCTGTATACCGTAACACTTATACTATACTGATTGGGTTAAACAGAATTGCTTTACTAAAAAGAGACTAAAATACAATTTTTATTGACTAAAATGTCATCAGTTTTCATTACATAAAACTAGACGAAAATAGTCATGGATAATTCTGACTAAAATAAGACCAAAGTTTTCAGACTTTTAGACGACTGAAACTTGATAGACTAAAAAGAGTATGAACGTGACTAAAACTAATAAAAACTAAAATGACAGCTTTTAGTGGTGTCTAAAATGCATCTTTACGCACAACTGCCAGCCTGCATGGAGAGCTTCTTGAGACTCCAGAGGCACCAGCAGCTTCAAATATCTGTTTGCTGCTCAACACTGGCTTTTTTATAGCTGCCCTTTTAATACAATAATTTTTTTTGACAGGAACTTTCATTAATAAGCCTTTATCTGACTGAGTTCTGCTGTGCTCTAAATCACTCACAAATCTTATGATAATTCGATAATCTCCACTCAGTTTCACACAATATTAGTTGTTTTCATGCCTTTTGTACAACATTGCACCATTTCATGCTTTTCATCTTCAGAAAGATCTTTCTTCTTTGTGTTCTAGTGTTTTCAGAACTGTTTGCGTGATCTTTAGTCTAGTTTTATAGTTTAGATATGCTTTCAGAGGTATTTTCAGAGGTGTGATCTCTCTGTTGAGGTCTGGAAACATGTTACCGCTGAGTGTGAGACCTCAGTTAGTTTGACCACACAGATTATTAAAGGAACACACTTAAAGAGAGAAGAGGAAATGACATCTTCTGAGATCACTCTGAACCCAGTTTAGACTGATGGGTGTGAATTTTCACACTTTTGTGGAGCGTTTACACGACACCATTGCAGCTAAAAATGTAAAAACTTTTTATGTGTTTTGATCATTCATTTACATGAAAATTGGAATAAAAGGTTTAAAGGTCCAAGTTTTTGAAAAGGATATCTTCATTTTCATATGATGTATTCAAACTCTTTGCAATAGAGTCAGAGTTTCAGTGTTCATTTACAATGGAAACTTGATGTCTGATGTCATTATGGACGTCACACTGATGTTTGTCTGTTGATGCAGCGTCTTACTAAAGCAACAATAACAGCAGCATCAGTGTAGCAGATCTGTTCAGCCCAGACCAAATACATTAACATGATGAGTTTGCTTCAGCACTACATGCTACTGTCTTAATGAATTCATCACATTGAAATCAAAGAAATGATGAGTACCGCTGTTCTTTTAAAGTTTGAACATTTCTCAGATAAACCTGTTGGAAATATGAATGTAAATGGCTGTCAGTGATTTTATTCTGGTGAACATTGAGTGACTTCTGTATCTGGATAACTGATTGTACCTCCTGAACAACATTCAAAATAGTCTGTAATGGAAAATGAGGAGGAGTTTGCATATAATAATACATAGATGCCCTGATCAAAAAGATACACCCGTGAAAAACCAGTACACTTCTAACAATCATTTTTTTAATACAGAGATTTTAAGCATGTTTTTGTATGTTATTTTGAGGAGGAAGAGCTAAAGGGTCAGGCCCTGTACGGTAAAACATCCCCAGAAATAATGAAAAAGTTTAAATCCAAAACATGTCTAAAGGGTTACTGAAATTCCTTGCTTGCATGTTAACAGTTTTTTATGCTAGCAGCTGAGTAATGCCAGTTTAAAATGCCGACGGCCTGACAGTCCTGTGACACGGCCTTACAAATGAATGACATGGTTTTTATTAACTTTATTGCATATAATATGTATTTAATGCATGCCATAGCAAACATTATTTGAATAAATAAACATTACACTGTAAATTTGAAGCTTTTTATGCTCATCGACAAATGTTTTGAATATTGTCCCTCTTTTTCCTAGGCCTATGCAGCACTGCTTTTGAGGTTGCACTTTGTATATTAATGATATTTCACTTCATATTACAGCTTGGTAATAACAGGGTGATACCATGGTAATATCTACATTATTACCTAGGAAATTACATGCAATTTCCGCTATTACCATGTAATTTTCTAAGTAATAATGTAGATATACCATAGTATTACTCTGTTATTACTGAGCCGTAATAAGATGTGGTACCACAGTTACTTTACATGTGAGATTCAGTTAAACGTCTCAAGTCTGCACAAGTCACCTCTCGATGCCTCCTCGATAAAAGGGGCGGATCAAGAACTCATCCGGGGATTTGAACTGTACTTGGAAGTGTTAGATGTGAACTTTGCATTGGAACAGCACTTAGACAGCGACTGATGACGTTTCATAACAACACAAGTACAGACAAGAACGCATGGCTGAATCCCAAATGGCACATTTCTATTCACTTTCAGTCTTGTGGACTTACAATGGCTGCTGTGTGCACATGTCCATTAAGTCCACGAGACTGTAGGGTGTCCCATTCATCATTTTAGGTTTCAGAGGGTAGCCGCTGTGAGCCCTCGATGAGAGGGAGAGAAAGCACAAATGCAATATTCAGGTAGACAAGGTGAGAGTCTCTGTAATCTGACTCATTTGGTTTGCAGTGAAGAGAACAGAAACCCCATGAAAGAGACTTTGCTAAACCCCTACCTCCTGCATCTCTGGTGAGGGTATGTGTAATATTTGTGAAATTGATCATGTACTTACCCATTTCTAGTGAGTGCCGTCAAGTTTAATCTCTGGTACCGTGCAAATGCCACGAGAGCCCGCCCACACTACATTGTATGAAAATGTATGAAAACTAAACAAGAAACACATTAACAGAACTCAAACCGAAATTATGCTGCTTTAAGAGTATTTACTACATATCAAACCCTTAAGTTCTTTGAACAGATGAAAGATTAGATTATTTTATCATCCTATGATTCATCTAGATATATATAGATGAAGTGTGATCTTGAAGCATCTGCCCATTTAAACTGCTTCACTTCTGAAGGTTGTGAATTTGTGGTTTCAGCACAAACTTAGTAGCCTTTTGATCTAGTAAAAGCCTCATGGTGCACACACACACACACACACACACACACAAACACAAAGAGTCATATTTATAATATATGCATGCTAAAACCTATATTAATTTCTTAATTACTTATTATATTAACTAATAGCAAAAATCATAAGTTAATTACCACGATGGTCAAAGCTACATACTTCCTGCTGTCTGCTTTAATTATCTTTAGGTAATGGTATCATTGTGTGATGACTTTTTTGTTGAGGCACATGACTATTAATTATTGTTAGTAATATGTTATTGATTATGGTTTTGGTTTGATTTTTGATTGATGCTCTCCAGACACCGGATGATAACTTCTCTCCAGTTTAATCTGGTGATATCTGGGAGGTTAACAGGATGGTGAAAGTTCACCCCGATCCAGAACAACGACTTCAGGGTCTCGTCCTCGTAGGGGCAGTTGAGTGTAAGACAAAAAACGAAAACGCAAAATTCCTTGCGTAATCCATAATGGGTCCGGTCTTCTGCATGAAGACGAGAAGACTAAATTCCAAAACCGGTTTAATAATAAAGTTTCAACAGGCAGAGACACACATACAACTGAAACGACACCAGACACTGAACCGGTGACAGTGTGACAGATGACACTGTCCAGTTCAGCTCACTTTCTGTTCCAGAGCTTTTCACATTAAACACAGTTTCACAGCAGAGATCTTTCTGATCACTTCTTGTCTTGACTTTAGTGACTGTCAGTGAAATGCAGAGCTGTATCTTAGTGTCAGGACTAAACACTCAGTTGATGAGATCAGAGGAAGTTCTCAACCACAGGAGGAGCTGATGATGATTAAAGGAGGAGCTGTAACTATATAATGAAGAGAAAGACTGACAGAAACAGAAAATGGCTGATCAGTGTGATCTGTGTCTGCTGGGACTGATCATTCTCTCTTCACTTCTCACAGGTAAAGAAATCTGGATTTTCTCTAAAGACATTTAGTGGAATTAGTCTGTGATTTGAACATGCTCATTTTATTCTTGTTGTGTCGTGTTGAATCACACTCAGACATCTGACGATGAAAATAATTTTCATATAAAGAATGATTCAACAGCTCTCTGATAAAGAAAAAGTTTATTCTGAAGAGTGTGATGTTTGTGTTCAGTAAGGAAAGAAAATACTGTATGATCTGCATCTTCTGCTTTTTATGTTGATGTTGTTCAGCATCCACATTGATTACAGTTTTTTACAATCGTTAGGACACATTTCTCAATACTTAGGCCACTTTTTCAAAACTCTTCACACAGTTCTCCTAACCATCTTTCATCTTGGCACAGCAGTTAATTTCACATTCAAAATGCACTAAATCTACCAAAACACTTCATTCATGTCTCAAATCAACTCATTCTTCCAGAACACTAGCAAAGGTTTTCACCAGCAAACACACTTTGTCAATCATAAAATACTGACCTAAAAACACTAACATCAGGTATCATTATACAATGTTTTCTTTTGTAAAATTTCTTAAAAAAACAAGAATAACACTGTCTATTGTTTATAATTCACTGCAGTTTGTTACATGAACCGTGTTTACATAACAGTACAAAATTATTCCGAAGTTTTCCTCTTTGAATGGATGATAATGAAATTGAAAAACGAATGCTTGTGTAGGTGTTCAGTTTCATCTAATTGCTTTGATAGTATTTGATTTTTTAGATTCAGCATATATTTCATTACAATATTACTGTAGAAATGTAGCAAATTGCTGTCTTATTCAGTTTTGTATTATGTTATTGTTTTGAACATAAGTTTAACAGTTTTGAAAACAGTATGTAAGCATGTGCAGATTGGCCTGTACGTACACAGAGTTTTGGCAGTTGTTGTGTCTGAGTGAGAAAAGAATTCATGAAATTTGAGAGATGTAGTCATTGAATGCATTTTGTGCCAAAGCAATGATAATTGATCCTCAGTTTAGCCAACATAGACTTCTGTTGTGCTCACTGTGTGAAGAGTTTTGCAAAAGTGACCTAAGTATTGAGAAATGAGTCCTAGCATCTGTAAAAAACTGTAAACCAATTCAAAGAGACCTTATTTAAATGATCATTATCATCTATATTAATAAATGAAGGTAAAACACTGTGTTTCAGGTACCAGTGGAGTGGATGATGATCATGTGTTCATCAGTTCTGGTGAAAATGTCCGTCTGTCCTGTAATAATGCTCTTTCTGACTGTAACTCAACTACATGGACTTACAGCAGATATTCAGCAGCAGTTGAACTGATTGTTTTAGGGGAAAAGAGGAAAAAACAGAGAGACATGAGAGACTGAGTCTGGGGTCTGTCTGCTCTCTGAACATCAAGAACATCACAGAAAGATTATGGATTTACACCTGCCAACAATATGTGAATGACAAACAACAAGAACTGATGCTTATGTTTATCTGCATGTTCTTCATGGTGAGTTTATGATTATATGATCAATTTAAAAAGGACAGATTCTCCCTTTAAACTCACATGATGATTGAAGAGTCTGTGATTTGTGTCTTGTGTTCAGTTTCAGTGTCTCCATCATCATCATCATCATCATCATCATTCATCCTCACAGACTGAGATCAGTCCAGGTCGCTCTGTGACTCTCTCCTGTCAGTTGTATTCATATGCTGGATTCTCCTGTGATTATTGGGTCCATTCTGAGGGACTTCAGCTGTTGTGGGTGAATCAGGCTGGTGTTGATCTGAAGACAGACTCCAGATATCAGATATTATTCTCATCAGATCACTGTATCATCACTCTGACTACAACACTCCTGAATGAAGATGACAACAGAGAGTGGAGATGTCAGCTTACTCTCAGAAATCAACTCCAGACCTCAGTCAGATACACTGTCAAGTATTCAGGTGAGAAACAACTATTACTACTGTAAAATATGATGTTAATGTCCTACAGATGAACATCTGAACATTCATCTTCTGATTCCAGTCAGCAGCTCAAACTCTGAGAAGAAATCAAGCCAAACTACAGCAGCAGCTCCTACACAAGGTTCATGATCACATGTGTTCACCCGGTTTGGATTCATGTTTTGCACCATTTTCCACCACTAATCTGTCACTATAGATACTGATCACCTTCTTCATCACTATCAGCTGTGTTCAATTACGCACCTCGTTTGTCTGTGTATTTAAGTCTTGTGTTCTCAGTTCAGTATTGTCCGTTATCGTTCTATGTATGGTTGCGTTTCATGTTTGCCAGTTTGTGGATTTCCTTGTGTGGCGGGGAGCGGTACAGATTAACACACAAGCCCAAGTTTATCTACTTGTAGAAAATTCGACTACGACACCTGGGAGGGTTTCACCCAGGAAATTAAAAAAAACAAAAAAAACTAAGTTTGTTATTAGGTCACACCGGTTCGCTTCTCTTATAAAGAAATGTAGGAAGGAAACGTGGGCATCATATAAAAAGTACAACATTTATTCACAACTTGAATTCAAGATATAATATATATATAGACACATACATACATACTTAAAATAGCCTCAGCGATACATAAAAAAAAAACCCACGCAAACTCAAATTATACCAAGTTACAAAAACAAACTTTACAACAAAAAGAGAATATCCTCACTGTTAAAAGGTAATGTGACAGACAACTAATTATACAAGTAATAACAAAAAGAAACAACCAGAAGAAAATACGTTTAAACCAATTTACACAACTTCCAAATAAACAAAACAAAATATATACCAAATTACAGGGCTGGGGTTACCCACTGGAGTTATCACCAGCGCTAGTTATCAAAAAGCACACTTCCACACACACCCCACCGTGAACTCAGATCACACAGCTTTCACCCATGGGACCCCAGCTCCTGAAAGAAAAATATCAAAAACAAAAAATAAAAAACAAATAAATGAAAATCAGTCACAGGGCGTCACAATTCCACTGTGAAACGATGGGTAAAAGTCGCAGTAAAGTACAATCAACAATATACAAATATTCAAAAGAAAACTAAACAAAGAAAAAAACAAAATTCAAAGAAAGAGCTTGGTTCAAACCACAGGGAAAACAGGACACCCGCTAGAATTCCCCCCCTTGCAAACCCAAACAAGACTTACCAAATTAGGATAGATCAGCTTTACAATCAGTTCACCGCTCAGGATACGCAGCCTTCAAATAACCCGCTGTTCAACTGAAGTACAGGGACTGCACACTAAAACCACCCGCCCCTCAGTGAAGCTAGACATTGTTTGCAATAAAACAACTTCCTCATACCTGAAAGGAGGGCAGTAATCAAATCCAAAACAGCATCCGACAGAGACACACACACTGATGAAAAGACAGGCTAAGGGTAAAACAAACAAGCCATTAGTGCAACGAGCAATAATAAAAAGAAGTTAGCAAAACGCTACGTGCTAACAGCATATACCGGAAACCACCGTAACAGAGAAAGGTCACACTTGCCTGTGGATTTATTAAAGACTGTTATTACCTTCTGTTACACTACAGAGGAGGTCGGAGACACAGGTACAGTTTACGATGTTTGAGACAACCAGAGCAGAGTGCAGGTGAGTGAAAGCTGCCATAGTTTTGAGACAGATAATATATATTAAAGCTTTCACTCACCTGCACTCTGCTCTGCTTCAGTGGTTATTCTGTGACATTTTGATACATATGAGTTATAACTATATTGTTTGGTAACACAGTGTAATTTTCAAATACTTTATTCTGGAGAGTATGTTTGTCTTAATGAGGACAAAATACGATATTTGAATCATCTGCTTTTTATGCTGATATGGTTTATATTTTCATTTCTTAATATATATCATAATAATCACTCAAATATACTGTGTTTCAGGAACCAGTGGAGTAAATGAGACTCATGTGTTCATCAGTTCTGGTGAAAATGTCCGTCTGCCCTGTAATAATGCTCTTTCTGACTGCAAATCAACTACATGGATCTATAACAGTGTCAGACATTCAGAAGCAGCTGAACTGATTACTGGAGGGATAAAGAAGAAAGACACAGAGAGACATGAGAGACTGAGTCTGGGGTCTGACTGCTCTCTGAACATCAAGAACGTCACAGAAAAAGATTATGGATTTACGCTGCAGACAATATGTGAATGACAAACAACAAGGAACTGATGCACGTGTTATCTGCATGTTCTTCATGGTGAGTTTATGATTATGTGATCAATTTAAAAAGGACAGATTCTCCCTTTAAACTCATGATGATTGAAGAGTCTGTGATTTGTGTCTTGTGTTCAGTTTCAGTGTCTTCATCATCATCATCATCATCATCATCCTCACAGACTGAGATCAGTCCAGGTCGCTCTGTGACTCTCTCCTGTCAGTTGTATTCATATGATGGATTCTCCTGTGATTCTGAGGATTTCATCTGTTGTGGGTGAATCAGGCTGGTGTTGATCTGAAGACAGACTCCAGATATCAGATATTATCTCATCAGATCACTGTATCATCACTCTGACTACAACACTCCTGAATGAAGATGACAACAGAGAGTGGAGATGTCAGCTTACTCTCAGAAATCAACTCCAGACCTCAGTCAGATACACTGTCAAGTATTCAGGTGAGAAACAACTATTACTACTGTAAAATATGATGTTAATGTCCTACAGATGAACATGAACATTCATCTTCTGATTCCAGTCAGCAGCTCAAACTCTGAGAAGAAATCAAGCCAAACTACAGCAGCAGCTCCTACACAAGGTTCATGATCACTGATCACTGTCACACATCATCAGTCTCTCACTTCACTGGTTCACACTGGCTTTAATTCATCCATCCTTTCATTTGTACAGAGAATCAGAAGATCCCAACCTCTCTAGGTGTGTATGAAATCATCCTCATTTCAGTGCTGTTTTCACACTCTGGAGTTTTTCTAGAATCAGGATCTAAATGAACTCATTGTAGTGAAAATGAGCTCAGTGGACATCAGTATTAATATGACTGTAATATCGTCTCTCTCTCAGTGATTGTGATTGTTGTCGCTTCATTCGCTGTTCTCCTTCCTGCTCTTATTCTCTGGATGATTCGCAGAAAAAGAGACGGTGAGTTTTTACAGTTTCTCATATTTTATAACAGACAAAAAGTCCAAAACATCTGATAAAATAAACGTGTAATTTAGACAGAATTCCTCTCAGACAGAGTTTAATGTTTCTATTCTACAGCACTAGAATTCTTCTGAAATCAGTTTCATTGGAGACTGTATTATGTGTTTGATCAAATTTCTCTTGACGTTATGTTTCAGATAACAGAAGAGGAACTGATGACTCTGAGGTGAGTATTGTAGGTCAATCATGAGTTATTAGTGTTTATAAGCTCTGATCCTGAAATATGACACTCGTATTAGTCAGATTATATAATGACAGGTTAGTGTATTTGAACTGTTTCTGCTCTAAAACTCACAGATAAGAATAAATATGATGAACCAACGACACAATCAACATTTACATTCATCTACTGCCAGTGAACAATATGATTCATCTTCAATAATCTGTGTATATTTGTGTATATTTGACACTGTGGTGATTTTCCTGTAACATCCATTCATGTCACAAGGATCTGTCATCATAACGTCATTGTGGAAACTTGGCATCAATAAAACCACACAAGAGAGGAGAATGCAGGAGAGGATTTTACTAATAACTGCTCTTTTTACAGGATCATCAAACACGACCTGTCTATCCAACAGGACAGAACACTCTTCCTCAACAGGTAAATTCACACTCAACATAAGCACACACACCCCCTAGAGGACACAACTGGAACTGCCAGAATTGAACTCTACAGTCATGTCTGAATAATAGATTTAATCTAAACTTGTAGATGAAGTTGTCACATGACGCTCGTTTTACACAAACATTTTCAGCACCTGTGTAAAATCAGCCTGGTCTCATTGTTAATACATAGATATTAATACGGTACTTTCAAGACACAAAACAATTTTTATACGTTTGGATAGATGCTAAAACTTTAAATATGGATGTATTGGCAGCATGTAAGCATAGCATTATTACGGAAAAAAGTAGGGGTGTGCACAAATAGTCGAATATTCAAATATTCGACCTGTAATTAATATTCGAAAAATAAAAATACTATTCGAATTTTACTATGTTGCTTTGCTGGCCGTAAATGCAGTCAATCCATGATATATCCTAAGCACTAAAACTCGCTTTTTTTTTTCTTTTCTTTTTTCCAGTTTTAACTAAATGCACCAGGTGGCGCTGTGGAGAGTGTTTAATAAGTTTATTTTATTTGATCGTCACATAATGTTGTCATCTGCCTCTCAAAGTTTGGAATTACTTAGATGAAAATTATCTTACTTTTGATAAAATGAATTAATGAAACCGAGTTATCATAATATCACCACCATATCGAGAAAGCACATGAAATCTAAAATCACGTCAAGTGAGGAAAGACAGCTGTCAATCACTGCATTCATGACAGGTAAGTGCAGCTGTAAGTTATCCTCGAGTGAGCCGAGATGATAACTTATCTGATAGCAAAATGATTTTGAGACATGTTTCCTTTAAGTTTCGTCGAGGGAGATATATTTACAAACAGAAAACAAAGTGCTGCTCTTAGAAAATTAGCTTAGCACACCACTATGTATTATCGTTATCTTTGTGTTTCTGCAATGTCTGCAGCTCGTTTTCTCACCCGAGCATGTGGATATTATTGTTTTTCTCAACATGAACATGTGAAACAATATAAACACGATAACAATATACTGAATCGAGTGTATTATGTGCGTTACGTTTTGTACGATAACTGGCGCTGTCTGCTTCATTAGTGTTTTTCCCTCTCGCGCTGCTTGAGATTAAATGCTTTTGTTCTTAATATTTTTCGTTTACACATATTGTTTAATGCTTTGAACTAAAAGAAAACCTTAAGATATAATGTAAGCTTGCTGTGTATATTGCCTAAACATAAGCTTGTTCAGAAATGGTTACAAAATATTGATGAATATAAAACATTAACGTCTTCCTCGTTTAGCCTCATTTAAATAAACGAATATTCGAATATTCATTTTTTACGAGCCCAAATATTCGAATACAATATTTTGGAAAAATGCCCATCCCTAGAAAAAAGTAAAATATTTACGAATCTTTCATGTCATAAAGACCTTTGAATAATTTCCCTTTTATCTTTTTATGTATAAATGTAAGTTTCCTTTCGATGTGAAAAACTGCCTTTTCTCCATTTCACTGAAGCCTTTGTCAAGTGTAACTACACAGCCATTGGTTCAAACAGTGTAAGTGGCCTTTTTGAACCAATGACGCGCGGCAGAGCCCGGCAAACTGAGCGGGGCATCTGGATATATAAGCGGGCATTTTGCCATAGGAAAACAGATCCATCTCCTTCAGTGACAACAATCATCTCTTTGCTGTTACCAACACAACTGAATGCCTTCTCGCCGTTGACACACTGGAAGAAATGTGCTTGTTGCAAACATTGGGCCCAAACATGTTCACGTGCCCATGCAGCCTGTTGCTGTTATAGAAAATACAATAAAATATAAACGTACTCAAAGAGCAAATTTCCTCTTCCACCTATCGCGAATGCAAGTCCCCTGCAAAGCAGCCTGTCGTCCGATCTGATCCAACCCCTTTGCCATGCGGGCCGAGGTCTGGCAGGCCATCCCTGGAGTGTCAGGCTGGGTGCCGGGGATTACAAAACCAGATTATTCATTACAATTCCCTTCGGCAGTGTGGTTCCCACCTCAGTGAGGGCAATGGAGGTCCACGTCCTATGCTCCAATGTGAGGTCTCTGATGGAGAAGGATCCATGTTCCCCCCGGCTCAGAGCGAGTCAGGTAGGTTAGGTAACTAACTAACTAACTAACTAACTTCCTCATCCTCAAAAAGGTCAAATGTCAGCCTCAGGCCCATTCTAGATCTCAGACATCTGAACCATTCCCTCAAGAGACAGAAGTTCAGAATGACTACACTGAAACAGATCCTTACACAGATATGTATCACAGAGTTTGCTAGGCCTCATGGCCTCTGTCTCTCCAGTACTACAGCTGGGCCTGCTACGAATGTGGCCCTACAGCATTGGCTGAAACCTCAGGCTCCACCTCACACCTGCGTGACGGCCCTGGCCCCTGGACGGACCCACTATGGTTCAATCGAGGTGTGCCACTGGTTTCCAGAAGGGAGGTTGTCTCAACAGATGCGTGGTCTTTCCTCCAGACGCCTCTTCACGCTGAACGAGCACCTCCTAGAGTGGGCACAGCCCAACTTACGTTCACTGAGAGCATCGCATGTTCTGGAGAAGCTGAACCAGGGAGCAGACCAGTTACACTGCTCCAACCAATGGCCGTGCAGTTACACTGTTTTATTGAAAAAGGCTTCAGTGAATCTGAGAAACAGGGGTTTTTCCCATATGCAGTACTCGTTCCCATATCTCAGGGAACTGAGGTTATGTTCGTGACCGAGTATGATCCCTAAAACCCACCCCCGCACCTTAACATACCCATTTTATACAGAATATTAAAAGGATAAACATAATGGACAGAAATATGTAGGAAAATTACAATTTTAGTAACAATATAGCATTAAAATGATATTTTGAGCTGCTAAACCTACACCTGTCCCTAAACCTACCCAGAACCATTTCTTAAAACTACGTACTGTTATAAATAAAAGAATAACAGACAAACAAGCGTAATCACACAAATGTCAATCCAATGAGAGCTGCCGTGTTTCGGGAAACACCAAATAGTTTAACTATGTAAGTAACGACAGAACTTGAGATGTTAGTTGGCTTACGATGCTTTTGGGAAACGCATCCCTGCTTGTTTGTACTTACCTGCTTATTCGTTATTACTTTATTTTATTAATATACCTCATACTTTTGGTCAGGGGGATGCATTTTATGCGGTAGGCTACAATACAACCAATAGCATTCGAAAGATAAAAACATGCATGAAATATAAAAAGATTATATATTTCATTTTAAAATGTCAAGTTTTAAAGTGTAGTCTTGTGTAACATTTTATAATCCTCTTAAACATGCTTTCAGCACAAGTGAAATGTTAACAGAAATGTTATTTCATATTAAGTAGATGAGTAAAACTGCAAAAATATGTATTGATCTGATAATTGAAGACAATAGAATCAAAGTGCCTCGATTTTTATTAATAATACATTGGATAGGTATTCACGTAATAATTACGTAAATAATTTAAATTTTATCACTGTCAATACATGAGTATTTCACATTTTAGTGCTATAAATACGTCATTTGTGTGTATGAAAACGTCAGTAAATGTATGTGTAATAGAACCACACTTTATGTAAAATACTCACATATTCATGAGATCATGTTGCTAAAGTAGTAGTGATGGAACGGCCTTTAATATCTTGGTTTGTCATATTTCCATTGGTGTTTAGGAGCAGACAGATGATCATGTGACTTATTCTGAGGTCACTGCGTACAGTAAAACCAAGACCAAAAGAACGAGGTGAGAAACACTTCCTTGATGTTGTCCAGCTTCTCTCAACATGATAGTTTGTGTTTTCTTCTGAATTTGTGTCATGAATTGAGCTCAAACATCATGCTGTAATAATTGTGTGTTGAAACAATAACTGTGATGTTCATTCAGGTTCGCTGTGATGATAAAGTGACTTATGCTTCCATCAGAGGAGCAAAAGCTGGATCTCAGGAAAACTGCAGTGAACTTTATGCCTCTGTGAACAAGAACCATCACAAATCAGTCAAATAATGACACAAAAACCACATGAGCAGAAGAATATGAATCTAATAGAACTGAGTCCTAATGGTGTCATTCAGTGCCATTATAAATACTTTCAATGTCTTTTACATGTTCACAAACAAACCCAAGTGATGCTCTGATTTATTTGTAGTTATTGCTTATTTTTCTCAGTTCAGCATGTTTTTTGTATAGTTTCTGTCTGCTTGTTGATCAGTTAATGCTAGTGTCTTTATTATTCATTCAGAGCTGCAGGTTTGGACAAAGTCTAGAAAATGACGACACTTTACTCTCGCACATCATTCTCATTAAATGACAAATAAATGGTGAAATTATAACAGCATTTTTAAGCATCTTCCATTTTTTTTAAATTCTTAATTAAACTCAGTACTTTCAAATAAATATTTTTTAAAGTTACTTGTTTTTAGTTGTTGTTGTTTTGTTTTCCCCCTGCTGTCCACCTTCATAACTTTAATTATTATCTGACACTTAAGTATAAGTACAAACCTAAAAAATGCTCAAAATTAAAACTAAAAATGCTGAAACTTTCGGGCATTTCCGATGAACGCTGTTCATTCTCTAGTCATTGTACATAACTGGGCACAATTCAATTTATTAATACAATGAATATTCTATTAAAACAACTCCTTACCTTTACTGCAATCTATCTTACACACAGATACTTGATATTTAGTCTTATTAGATGATTAGTTAACTGCATTTGATAGATTTGACTTTCAATAAAACATTTGCATTGGGTTTGTAAAAGGTGTTTTTATGCATGTTTGTCCTGAGTTTTTGTTGCATTAACACTGTTTTGACCAGCAGGGGTCAACAACGAGTGGCGTTTGAACGCTTTCAAACAATGAGCAATTGGTTCAGTTGATTCAAATCTTTAAAAAAAAGCTTCATTTCTCCCATCACTATTATCAAAATAACTCAAGCTTTTCTTTTGAGCTCTTTGTGAAACTATATTAATTATTCAGTCTGTTTGTTTGATTCACATGCATTGATAGTCAGATATTTTCTTTCAGCTGCCCTCTCATTCTTTCACTGCATCAGTGTTTATTCCTGCTTTGTAAATGCGTTTAATTTCATATTTTTCATAACTAACTCTTAATCTTTGGAAGAGACATGAATTGCGCGGCTCTCTTGCGAGAAGTGAATCAAACTGACGTTCTCCTTGTTCCCTGTGATTGGCTGTTTGCCACTTTCAGGTGCACACGCTTAGCAAACTCTCACGTGTCCTACTTTGTCCCGAAATCACATCTATTGTCCTGCAGCAGATCAACAGCCAGGTGGTCACCCTAGTAAAGTGTTGCTTTACATTTGTGTCAAACATGTTCTTCCGCCTTCGTAACTCCTGATAATTTCCTACAACATAAGGTTATGCCGTTCGGATTGCGGAATGCTCCGGCAACATTTCAGCGTCTTGTCAATACTGTATTATCAGGAGTACCCAATTGTAATGCTTACCTTGATGAACTGGTGATATATTGCTCTGACTAGCATGAGCATTTGTCCCTCCTGAGAACAGTATTCGAACGATTAGCAAATGCATCCTTAACCATAAATCTGGTGAAATGTGAGTTTGGTAAGGAAACAATTACATACCTGGGCAAGGTAGTCGGTCAAGATCAAGTCCGACCTGTCAGTGCAAAAGTCACTGCTATCGTTGATTTTCCTGTGCCCACCACACAACGAGAATTATGCCGTTTTTTTAGGCATGGCAGGGTATTATCGTAATTTAGGCACTGTAGGCACTGGCGCCGTACTCCTTCAGGAGGATGACGCTGGTTTGGACCATCCTATTTGATATTATTCATGGAAATTTAACAAACATCAGATCAATTACTCCACGATAGAGAAGGAAGCCTCAGGACTTCTGTTAGCGTTACAATTCTTTGAAGTTTATGTCGGTTCATCTGCTTTACCTGTGACTGTATACACTGACCATAACCCGTTAGTTTTCCTGTCAAGAATGAACAACCATAACCAGCGACTCATGCGTTGGTCATTGATTGTACAAAACTATAACTTAAACATAAAACATAAAAAAGGTTCTGAAAATGTTGTTGCAGATGCATTGTCCAGAGTTTAAGCCTGTTATTTTGTTTGTAATTTTGTGATTTATGTAAGTTTTAAGGGGGGAGTGTTACGCACGCTGCGTGTGCGTCATGTTTATGTATGTGTGGTAATCTTGTCTTGTGTGTTCCAGATCCCATTGGTCCATCGGCCTGTCACTCTGATGACATCTCCGGTTCACACTGCCAATCATCTTTCAATGCCCCGGTTAAAATCCTGTATCTCCTCCGCGTCTCCAGCTGTTTTGCTCAACTCGCATTTGCTATTTGGTTGTTTGCTTGTGGTTTATTGCACTGTTTTTGTCCTGATACTGTTCACTGTATATTGTAGGTGTGTTTATTACCTGTTGGAAGAGTCCTTTGTTGATTTTGTTTGTACAGTGTACAGTTGCGTTTTACTGTCAGTCTTTCCAGTCATCACGTTGTGTGTGAGGCTGGGAAGGAGTGGGCAGGTAAGTAAGTCGTGCGACATACATTGTGCACACGCAGGACATTTTGTTTCCTGTATTAGACACACTGGTTTAGGAGAGAGTGCCAAACAAACAGTGTGACAAAGTGCATACTGTAAACCCACACTGGCTCAATACACATCTAACCACTAACCTAAGGGAGAAGACGTTGACACAACACTGGAAACATGTTGTTCAGTGTGAGAAAGTGTATATGGTAAACCACACTGGCTCAACACACATCTGATCTGAACACAGTTTATAAGATATTCTTTTGCACTCAAACTTGCATTAGTTTTGCATTACTGTTAGTTTATCTTCTTTCTTTTAGCATGCCATTAAAATACAGAAATAAAATTATTGGACTGAAACTTTGTGACTTTGTTCACACTACTTCTCTACTACTTCTCAAGTAGACCGGCTTACAAAAAATTGCTTATAAATCTCCCATTATACTATATTATCACCAAATACTGGGATTCAATCTTTTTGTCAACTTGTTTTCTTAAAAAATTGATCGTAGGTCCTGATATTGGTCAAAAATGACCGGCCATTGAAAATGAGTGGGGGAGTCGAAAATCAGAGAAACAGTCAGTGTTCAGGAGCGTGTTCATCATCTTCATGTTCACATATATACATGAGGGTGAGCAAAAATAAAGGCCTCTGACCTCTGCATGTGTGGATACATACATACATACACACACGTACATGAACTATTTTGAGTTTTACAGGCTTTATTTTGCACAGAGATGAACTTTATCCTCAAATCAGTGAGGCTGATTTTGGTTACTTTAATTAAAACTGTACTGTGGTGGGTTGATCGATTCGATTGATCATGGGATCCTTGTTTCACGCCTTGAGGAAGTGCCAGTATTCAGGGTACTGCTCTTAAATGGTTTAGATATTTCTTATCGAATAGAAGTTTCTCTGTTAATTTAGGTCAGGCGTTTTCATCTTCTGCCCCGTTGACTTACAGTGTCCCTCAAGGATCCATTCTTGCCCCCATTTTATTTTCCTTATATATTTTACCTTTAGAGACAATATTTCACAAGTATGGGATTTCCTTTTATTTTTATGCAGATGACACGCAAATTGACTTTCCCCTGAGGAAAAGTAATGAAAATGCTCTGGATTTCCTTGTGAATTGTTCAAGGGAGGTTAAAGCCTGGATGTCGGCAAACTTTTTAAATTTTAATGAGAGTAAAACAGAGCTTATTTGTTTCGGTGGTCCTGCCCTTCCTGAACTGACAAATTTAGGTGAGCTGACCCCTTTTTATAAAACTGGTTAGAAATCTAGGGGTACTGTTTGACAATTCCCTAAAATTTGATAAACAGATAAACTCAGTTGTTAAATTTATGACTATTGGTGAAGGTTAAACCTTTTCTTTCTTTTAATGATTGTGAGAAGGTGATCCATGCTTTTGTGTTTACAAGGCTTGACTTCTGCAATTCTTTGTATGTAGGTGTTTGTCAAATGGCATTAAACCGGTTGCTAGTAGTCCAGAATGCTGCCACTAGGCTCTTGACGAGGACTCGTATTGTGGAAACATATTTCTCCTGTCCAGTACAGGATTGATTTTAAGCTCCTGATATTTGTATATAAGTGTCTGAATGGGTTATCTCCCTCTTATCTGTCAGATCTTATTGGTGCACAAGCCTCCTGGGAATTTAAGGTCTTCTGACCGGTCTGTTTTAATTATTCGGGGAACGAGGTACAATCGGAGGGTGATCGGGCCTTCGCAGTGGCAGCACCAAAGAGATGGAATAGTTTACCAGCTCACATAAGAGTATCTTCCACTCACAAACGTCTGAAGGCACATCTTTTCAGTTTAGCTTTCGAGACTGCAGTGTGTTGAGGCATTGGTTTTTGTGTGTATTGTTTTAGATGTTTTGTCGGTGTCATGATGTTTTAATTTATTTAGTTTTTTTTTTTCTTTTTGAAGAATTTCTTTATTGTACAGCACTTTGGTCAACACTGTTGTTTTAGTAGTGCTTTATAAATAAATAAACTGAAACTGAAAACTGAGTTCAAATTCAGTGCATTAAACAGGCTGAACTTCTGCTATTGTTAACTGAAAGATAGAGTTGAATGTCATGCAGCACTTAAAGAAAGAAGAGGAAGTGACATCAGAATGATTCAGTCTAAACTGGTTCAGAGATGATCACTGCTCTGTGTGGTTAAACTAACTGAGTTCCGAGTAACATGTTTCCAAACCTCAACAGTGAGATCACAGCTATGAAATCATTACAACAGCTATAATTAATTCAGTATTTTAGTTATGAAGTGTAAAATGGTGATCAACCATCTTATATTGTAAGAAAGTCTTGACTCTGGAAAAGATGAAAACATCACTGTAAAACATACAGACTCTGAGTTTGTTTGACTTAATGATTATTGAATAATCTGTATGATGATGATTCCACAATCACCATTATCATAACTGCAGAGATACAACAAACAAATGACCTTTATATGGACACTCATTATTTTATGTTTAGGCAATGATTCACTTTCCTTTAATGTGTTTGCTTGCTGTATAGTTTTTGTGTCAATGCATCTTTGAAAATAGCAATCATAAGTCCAATGTGTGTCAAATTGCCATTCAAAAATCTGATGCAAAGTTGTTTTACTTTTATTTTTTTTTACTCACTCAAAAAAAAAAAAAAAATTGTACCTCATATAATAAACTAGACATAACTAGTAAAAATGATCTCCATTAAAAAAATTTCCATGATTTTTTAGATTTTATTAATTTCCATGACTTTTTCAGCTCTAAAAAAAACCTTTTAAAATTCCCTCATTTCACAAGTTCACACATACATCAAATCAGATATAGTGTTTATCTGGTGTGCTGTCTGAAGCTTCAAACAAAGTAGTTATTTTTCGTTCTTCGTTTAGGGGTAAAACGAAGTTCGAAATGAGTGAGCTGTGAGCAAGCATTTTTTTATAGAAAGCATAAGAAAAGCGTCTGATCATAACATGGGTATGTTAGCACAAGGTTTGCAAACTAGCACTCCAGTCACATAACGTTTATTTATATAGAATATTAGATGTTTATTCAACAGATTGCTTAAAAGCAAGAAGCTTTACAGTATCAAACACGAAAAACAGTGTTAGTGCCTCATTTTATCAGAAAGACAACTTCATTTTGTTTACAAAGCGGCTATCCAGTGTGTTCATGTTTTCACCCGCAGAGCTCTTACCTCAAAAAATGAGTCAGAGAACAGTTCCACGCGAGTGAAGGCGGAGCCTCAGCGCACACCTCCTATTACGTTATCATCACAGACCAATGGTGGCATGAAGGTGTTTTGCAGCTGAAACAAACTTTTCCTGAAAGTTTGCTTTGGCAAGCCATTTCGAACTTCCAAAAAGAACACACACAAACTTCATATTTTGGCCTGATTTTGTTCGAAATGACGTCACATCAGTTTGTTCTTCGATTTCGTTTGAAGTATATCAGGGCCTTCAGGTGGAGCATGCAATTGTGGTGCATTTATGCCAGTAAGGCCTGTAAGATCTTAGTGGTTGAGACAGCTCTGTGGTTAGCCACCAGGGCTTATAGTGCCTCCGGACAGGCTGCCTCTGCATTGCATGCTATGGCCCTCCTGCAAGTACACCAGTCTGAAGCACCAAAAGAGCTGCATGAAGGTACTGAACTCAGAACTCGGTACGGAACTCGGTTCTGAACTCAGGTTAATGCAGGAACAGCCAAAAAGACTTTAAACTTTTGGAATTTCTCTAATTACCTGTATCTGCATAAGAATGGGCAGATTCGATTACCTCCAGCACCCGCTCCAGCCCATCAGTCCGCTCAAGTCTGTTGGATCCTCTCTAGCCCGTGAGCCCACTCCAGAGCCCACTCCAGCCAGTGAGCTCACTCCAGCCAGTGAGTCTGCTCCAGAGCCCGTTCCAGCCCGTGAATTCCCTTCAGAGCCCACAGAGGAGGTGGGCACAGAGTCACCGCCTCACTCACATAAAAGGAGGAAGAGGAGGCAGAAGGCCCGTTGCCGTCCCAGAGCTGTCCGCTCTCTCTGATACGGCCACGGAGGCCGTCACCAAGCAGCCAGCTCTCCATGATATGGTCTCTGAGCTCCCTTGGTCTGCCCTGCCGATGCCATCCAAGCCGTCCGCCCTGCCGCCGCCGCCACCCAGGCCTTCTGCCCTGCCGTTGTGCCCAGGCCGTCTGACTCATTGAAACCCGCCTGGTCTGTTCCTCAAGCGCCGCCCTGGCACTCAGCTAGGACTCTGACTTGGCTAGAACCCCCATGGTCTGTTCCTCCGGCTCCCACCTGGCCCTCAGTCGGGGACTCTGGACCTGGCCCACCATCCCTCCCCCTGGTCCTCCTCCTGTCCACCTCCCTCCTGAGAGTTTTTCTTGGTTTGTTTTTTTTGTTTGTTTGTTTTTTGTGGAGCGTCTGGTATCCGCTCTGTAGGGATGGGGTACTGTCACTAGTGGGAGTGCCCTAATCAGCCACTAGAGGGCACTCCAACCCGGACTCTTGTTTTCACTCTTGGACTTCATTTCCCATAACACACTTCCCAGACTCATTATCCCGTTTCATTGCACCCAGCTGTCTTGTGTTTGTTCATTAGTGTCTGTCTATTTATATGTGGTTTGTCTCTGCTTTTGTTATGGTGTTTTCATGTATGGTTTCTGGTTTCTCCGTTTTGGATTTCCTTGTGTTTTTCTTGTTCTTGTATGGACTGTTTCTGTGGATTTTGACCCTTGCCTGTTGGATTACCATTTTCGAATATGTTTCATATATGTTTTCACTGTATATGTGGATATATTTTATATATGTAAATTTCTGTTCCTATTACAGTAGAAGTGTACTGTACATTACATTTAAACATCAGTGAAGAACAAATCAACACTTCTCCATTATGCATTGGCATTGCATCACTTAATAACAACTATATACCAGAATTTCAACACTCAGATCAGATCAGAGGAAGTTCTTTCTTTAGACACGACCAGCCCTTCCTGTCTGAAGAAAGAGCTGTAACTATATAATGAAGAGAAAGACTGACAGAAACAGAAAATGGCTGATCAGTGTGATCTGTGTCTGCTGGACTGATCATTCTCTCTTCACTTCTCACAGGTAAGAAAAATCTGGATTTTCTAAAGACATTAGTGGGAATTAGTCTGGAAAGAGTTGATTTGAACATGCTCAGTTTATTCTTGCACATTCACGTTGTGATCTCAGAGTTGTGTATTGATACATACAGATCATACTGTATTATTCTGATACTGGACATAGAGTCACTCAAACATCTGATGATCAACAATTATCTTCATATTCAGAGATTTCAACAGCTACATGATCAAGACAAACACTTTATTCTGGAGAGGTGGATGATTGTGTTTCATGAGAAAAAAAAGACGATATTTGAATCATCTGCTTTTTATGCTGGACTTTGAACACTAGATATAGTTGGATCCGCTCTAACATGTGAGGGTAAAAGATCTCACAGTCTAGATGAAGCTACAGAGAAGATCCGTCACCCCTGAGTTTAATCTAGAAACAATTAAAGCAGCTGATCAGAGGAACTAAGAGATCTAGTAGATGTCTGCTGTTTTAAAGGTCTGTGAGGTAAAAAAAAAAAAAAAAAAAACTTCAATTCTATTCAGAAACGTACTGGGGACCAATGAAGAGAAGATAAAATCAGGGTAAAATGCTCTTGTTTTCACATCCCTGTCAGCATCAAGCAGCTGCAAACGTGACAACAATGTTTTTGAGTTTAAAAAAAATTTAAAGACATCCAGCCTTTTGTACAGTATATAAAGTGATGTGAAGCCAAGTACAGTGGTGTCCCAGACTCAGAATTTGTGCTCTGCATTTCACCCATCCAAGTGCAGCAATGAGTATTGAACACACACACTGGGAGTGATTGGGGGTTCAATATCATGCTCAAGTTCCTCAGTTGAGTGTAATGAGAGTGGAAGAGAGCTCTGTTCATTCACTCCCTCACCTACATTTTCTGTCAGTACTAAGACTCGAACCCACAATGTTCGGGTTACAAGTCAGACTCAAACCATTAGGCCACGACTGCCCCAAATATATCATAATGATCTCTAAAATATACTGTGTTTCAGGTACCAGTGGAGTGGATGATGAGAATGTGTTCATCAGTTCTGGTGAAAATGTCCGTCTGTCCTGTAATAATGCTCTTTCTGACTGTAAATCAACTACATGGACCTATAACAGTTTCAGACATTCCGGGACAGTTGAACTGATTACTGAAGGGAAAAAGAAGAAAGACACAGAGAGACACAAGAGACTGAGTCTGGGGTCTGACTGCTCTCTGAACATCAAGAACGTCACAGAAGAAGATTATGGATCTTACATCTGCCAACAATACGTGAATGGACAAAAACAAGGAACTGATGCACGTGTTTATCTGCATGTTCTTCATGGTGATTTTATAATTATGTGGTCAGTTTAAAAAAGGACAGATTCTTTCTTTAATCTCACATGATGATTGAAGAGTCTGTGATTTGTGTCTTGTGTTCAGTTTCAGTGTCTCCATCATCATCTTCATCATCATCATCATCCTCACAGACTGAGATCAGTCCAGGTCGCTCTGTGACTCTCTCCTGTCAGTTGTATTCATATACTCGTGTCTCTTGTGATTATTGGCTCCGTTCTGAGGGTCTTCAGCTGTTGTGGGTGAATCAGGCTGGTGTTGATCTGATGACAGACTCCAGATATCAGATAATATTATCATCAGATCACTGTATCATCACTCTGACTACAACACTCCTGAATGAAGATGACAACAGAGAGTGGAGATGCCAGCTTACTCTCGGAAATCAACTCAAGACCTCAGTCAGATACACTGTCAAGTATTCAGGTGAGAAACAACTATTACTACTGTAAAATATGATGTTAATGTCCTCCAGATGAACATCTGAACATTCATCTTCTGATTCCAGTCAGCAGCTCAAACTCTGAGAAGAAATCAAGCCAAACTACAGCAGCAGCTCCTACATGTAGTAAGTGTCTGGTTTGTAGTGACTACGCCACTCTGACATAACGGGGGAATTACCAAAGAACACGCAAACAAGTTCCTTTTAGAAAAGGCAAGAGGCGTGAGTTTCGGTTTAAACAATTATTTTATTTTATTTATTTTTATTAAAGTTAAAAGAGTTTTCGGATGGAAAAAAAAAGGGGAAAAAAAACAATTAATCGATATAGGGGCTGAGGCCTTTATGAGAAGCGGGCTAGTATGGTGCACCCAGTGCACAAAAGAAATCCATGTTGCGCTCAGTGGGCCTAAGACCGCGGCTAGCATAAGCAATAGGGCACACCTTACCTCCTTGCTCCTGCGAGAGTACTGAGCCCAACCCGCTATGGCTAGCATCCACCTCTAATATAAAGGGCCTAGAGAAATCTGCATATGCCAACACCAGGGCAGAAGAGAGCTATTCTTCAATCCCTCAAAGCTCACCTGACACTGCTCTGTCCAAGCCTCAGAAAACCCCTGATCGGCTCGTTTTCTGTGTCCCGAACCAGCACACACTGCAACTAGCTTATGCAGGGGGCCCGCCAACTTGGCAAACCCCTCCACAAAGCAGCAATAATAACTGGAAAAACCCAGAAATGAACGCAACTCTGCCACATTAGATGGGTGCCGCCAGTCAGCCACAGCCTCGATCTTTGCAGGGTCGGTTGATACCCCTTCAGCAGATATGACGTGGCCCAAATACTTTACCTCTCTTTGGAAAAACGTGCACTTGCTTAACTTAATCTTAAGTCCTTAGGACAACCAACTTAGGACTACCTCCAAGCGCTCCAAATGTTGATCTACAGAGGTAGAAAATACTACCACATCATCCAGGTACAAAAGCAAGGATTGACACTGTTGGTCCCCGAACAGCCGCTCCATTAACCTCTGAAAGGTGCCTGGGGCATTGTATAGGCCAAAGGGCATACGGTTCCACTCAAAGAGTCCAAAAGGTGTACAGAAAGCAGTCTTAAACCAATCTTTCTCTGTGACTGGAACCTGGTTATACCCACTGGCCAAATCAAGGGTCGAAAACCAACAGGCACCACTCAGGGAATCCAGGGACACATCAATTCGGGGCAGAGGAAACGCATCTTTCCTACTTTTGGCATTAAGTTGATGGTAGTCAACGCACATGCGCAGACTACCGTCTTTCTTTTTAACCAGCACGATTGGTGAAGCATACGGACTACAGCTTTTCTCAAATGATCTCAGCCTCGAGTAACTGATTTATGTGGGCCTTTACTACCTCATACCCTGATGGGGGTCTCATCTACTAAAGGAATGTCATGAGAAATTAAATTTGTGCAACCCAAGTCTCCCTCCTGGGCAGAGAACACTGACTGAAACTTGTAGAGTAAAGTCCTTACCTGCCTCTGCTCTACTTCTAACAGACTCGACAGGTCCACTGCTTCAACTTGCTCCTGTACAGCAAGTCCCACTTCTGCATTCTGAGAACCCACCACAGCCACGACCGGCTGAACCTCGGTCACACCTGTGGGCAAACTCACCACATAAACACTACTCAACGTGCCAATTGTGGAACGAGGATAAAGCATGACATCAATCATACCAACATTAATCACAGGTATATAAGCCATCCCCTGGTTAACCTGAACTATTGCCGGTGACGACAACAACCCAACAGGCAAACCGGCCTCAGGAGGCTCAAAAAGTACGGCTCCACTAGAATATTCGTCGGAGCAAGTTGCAGGAACAAACTTGAGCATGCCCCCTGGATTGCGACAAGGCCTACGGCCCCAAACCTGAATGCGACTTACGCTAGTTACGGTGTTAACATCAGAGCAATGTTGTACTGCCTGAGATACAAAGTGCGGAGCTTTTGACACATCTGGAAAATCAAAAAGAGGGGGGGCCATGCTGTCCAAAGAGCTCCTGGTAGCATCGTTTCAGAACATTCATTCTGAGAACCCCCGGAATCTGATCACACAAGCCACCAGGAGGGTCTTTGACAACAATCACCCCACAATTTGAAATAACTTGGCCACAGAGCTCAATATCCAACTCCATATAACCAAGATAGCGAATGGAAAGACCGCTGGCGGCACAAAGCTGTAACCATTGACATGACCTAAGTCACTCCTGACCACAAGGTTCAAAGTGCTGCAAAAAACAGCTTTCTGTAATAATGGAGACCATGGAGCCTGTGTCAACCAAACAGGGCACTGGCACTCCACCTACAGAGGCAACAAGATGAGGACAAGATGACATTAAGTGAGATGTTGAAACAGGACCTTTTGACAAATCAGAGCTGATATAATCCCAAACCGAGCTGTGGCTCTGCAGCCCGGTGGGCACTAGTTTTCAGAGTGCGCAGGAATAGAAGACTGCTCGCCCCCAGCAAAAGGTACGACGGAATGCGGAGTGCGCTGGGGTACCCGCTCCCCATCGCACTCTCAAGCAAAATGGGCTGGCCTTTGACACCACCTACAAATTATAGACCCATTACGAGGGACTCGACTACGCATTTCTGGACCTTGCAATCGGGCTAAACTTTGCGTGAGACGACTTAACTGCTCTTGCTGTACTTTCAGTATTTCTTTCAACTCAACCAATTCAGATGTTTGAGGCGAACTATGAGCCCCCACCTGCGAATCTCCATGAACACCATACTGAATTCCATGTGCCAATGGGACAGATAAACTTCGGGCCCTCGCACCCCCCGGCATCCCTTCCTGCTCCCATCGAAGGGCTTTGCTCCGCACCTCAAACAAAGTGGAATTTGGATGTCGGCGCACCAGCTGTTTAAGCTCCCATCTCAAAGTACAATCGTTAACATATTCAACAAATTGATTACGTAACGTGATTTCAGTGTTTACTATGGCACTTGGCGACTGTTGCTTAACCTTCTCCAGGAGAAGGTGCCTCCGGGAGAAGAAAGCTTCCTGCAAGGCTACATATGACAGTGAACATCCATACAACTCAAGCAGTGCTCTAATAATTTTCTAAAGGATCACCACGCTCCTCATCTGAACGATATCTAACTCTTCTCGTGCCTCTTAGTGATCGAAATGAAAGAAGGCTCGAGGTACAAATCTTGAGGTACAAATACAAACCTATCAGTAACTGAAGTATTAGAACTGGTCAGTCAGTGATGGAAGTATAGGGGCTGTAGATGTGGCAGAGCCACAAGCTCTTTAAGTTCCTGTAATTCTCCCTCCATTATTAGAACACGTACCTACTTATTTTTGCTGTACTCAGCACCGCAATGAGCGGCACCTGAAGAAGTCGAACCAGAAACTGCAATCTCCAGAGCACACACTGCTGCTTTGTTCCTACAAAAAGAGAAAAACAAAAAAAGAAAAACAAAACCACAACTACTTACAAGAATAAACAGAAATATAGGGTCCCACACCTCTGCCAGATATTCTGTGGACCCTGCCGACTGCGCCACATGTAGTAAGTGGCTGGTTTGTAGTGACTATGCCACCCCGAAATAACGGGGGAAATTACCAAAAGAACACGCAAATAAGTTTCACTTAGAAAAGGCAAAAGGCGTGAGTTTCCGTTTAAACAATTTTTTTTTTTTTATTAAAGTTTATTTAAAGAGTTTACAAAATTTAAAACCCCAAACACACCATTTAATTGTGTTAGTTGGATGGAAAAAAAAAGGAACAAACAAATAAACAATTAATCGATACAGGGGCTGAGGCTTCCTTCATGAGAAGCGGGCTAGTATGGTGCACCCAGTGCACAAAAGAAATCCCGCCAATCAGAATCACATCCACAAAAATCACTGCAAATAATGACCAAAAATAGTGACACAGCAATAAATGACAACCCGTATTGAAGTGAAGCCTGTGTAACCCAGCACCAGCCCACGTCCAAGGAACACTCAGCTCCTGCAAAACAAAAAAAGAGAAGGGAAAATCACTTTAGAAGACAAACCAAACCAGCATAAATAAACAAATAAACAGTCAATCAAAATCAATGTACTGAACAAATATAAACAAAGCTGAGAAAACTACTAAATACTCAAATAGACAAAATAAGTTTACAAATGAAAATACAAATTAAACACAAAACAAACAACGTATACTGTCACAACAACAAAGATCACAAACTCAGAACTGATCACGGCTCAAGATTGCAATATAACCGAGATTACGGATACCGCATAGCGGTAATCTCTCTAATTAATAGTGCAGACTTCTTACAAGTGCTCCTTTGACTTTTTCATTTAAAAAGGAGCTTAGTTGACTTTTTTTTCAGTCCACAGTTCTTGTAATTTCCTAGCATCATCATTCATGTTCTTTTCAATGTCCATGATCTCTTTTTCCAGCGACTCTAATGTCTTTTTCAGAACTAAAGAGGAATGAGATGTATATTATTGACAAAACACTTTTATGTGCACTTTACCAACTTCTCACCATTGAATGATACTTTCATAAATACACTTTTCACTTTTCCAGGACTCCCAAAAAAGTTTAAAATTTTCACAAAAATGTCTATCATCCAAAAGTTTTACATTAAAATGCCAGTAATAACTCATATGCTTTCTTTGAGTTAGCATATACTCAATTGTGATAAGTTTATGATCAGAAAGAGCAGTTGGGGTGATAGCTGTATTAACAATCTTGTTTCTCATATTGTGTGATATATAAAACCTATCCAAACGTGCACCAGAAACACCTCCATTGCTGACTTTCATCCATGTATACTGACATACTGATGAATTATGCTCTCTCCACACATCTGAGAAATTAAAATTTTTTATAATATTAGCCAAAAAAATAGCTGGTTTTGCATGAGGTTCTTCTCTAGTTCTATCTCGTGTAAAGTCTAAAGTGCAGTTCCAATCTCCTCCTAATACAATAACATCACCACCCTGCTGTTGTTTTAAAAAATGCTCCAATTTCATAAATAACTGCACTCTATCTTCTCCTATATTAGGAGCGTAGATGTTCACAAACAAAAAAAGAATATTCTTGATTTCAGCCCTTACAACCAATAGTCTCCCTGCTACAACTTCATGTTTTAATAAAATCTTAACTTTGAGACCAGGGGAAAAGAGTACCGCCACTCCTGCACTTAAATTAGTCCCATGACTAAGAATTCTCTCCCCTTCCCACCACAAGCCCCAATCAATCTCATTACTTTGATTGCTATGGGTTTCTAGCAAAAAAACAACACTCAGATCTTTCAATCGTATTATTTCTGATATTAGACTAATTTTTCTCCCATCCCTCATTCCATTTACATTAATTGATCCCACCCGCAAGATTTCCATGAGCAAGGGGAAAAGGAAGAGGAAAAAACAGAAAGAAAAGGAAAAGTTAGAAGCCATTGAGATTACTTAGTTTTCCCCCTTGCTTTCACTGACTTTTTGCCTTGTCTAAGACCAGTAATATGTTTTTTTAGACGTTACCGCTTCTGTTGTGAGAGCTCCTCATAGCTGCTCACCTTCCTAGCCCACATCACTGAAGCAATAAACTTGTCAATATCAGGAAAGCAATTACTTACTTCAACACCAGCTTTACCCTTAGTTTTATCTAGGAATGCATTAATTTTGTCAACAGTATACAAATCTTTATCAGTTCCTTTTGAGCCCTCTGTCCACTGTTCATCATCCGTGTACTGGGATAAACTATCCATCTCATCAACCATATTATCCTCTAAGCTTTCAGCCTGTGCTACATCATTAACTTCACAAACATATTCCACACCAGTCTGGGTCTTACACTTATCAATATCCTCTGTTACATCTTCATGTTTATCAGAGACAGAACTACATCCAGCTTTCTCCACACTCACAGCATGTAATTTAGTCTCACTCACCTCCTGCATCTTGCCCTCCTCCGTAGGCCTTTCTTCCTGCTCCTCAGTTTTCTGTTCTTCACTTTCACTCGTTTGCTGATCGGTATTATTTACATCACCACGAGATGTAGACGCGCGTTGGTCATCTTTATGTGGACATGCAAAGCGTTTATGGCCCAAGTCTCCACATTCAAAACACTTCAGGCTCTCAGTGCTGGCGTAAACCATGTACGAATTATCCCCGTGATTAACACGGAAAGAGACTTCTAAAGTACGCTCTTGTGAGTTCAAAAACATAAAGACTTGGCGTCTAAAAGAAAGAACGTGCTTAAGCGCATTGTTTTTACATCCCAGTGGAATCATTCTTACAGGGCTTGCGATCTTTCCAAACCTCTGCAATTCTTTCGTAATGGTCTCATTGGATATAAACGGCGGAACGTTTGAAATTATAATTTTCATTGCTGGAGCAGATAGCGGGGTTACCGCAACAAACGCTTCCTTTACCCATATTCTGCTCACGGTCAACTGATTAACAAGGGAGTTAAAGAAAAAAGAAAAGTTGGGAAAAAGTTTGAAAACACAAGTTTTCCACAACCACTCTCACCGACGCGCTCTACTCACACACACTCCCAACAATCACACCGGAAGTGAGAGAGAGAGAGAGAGAAAGCGATGCAATGCCTTAATGAGGACCCTTATAATTAGACACTCACACACACACACACACACACACACACTTACAACAAAGTCGTATTGTAGCTCCTTTATTTGGTAGGTTAACAGCTGGTGCTCCGACCTGGCTATTGTGCTGCCCCAACGCACAGGTGGGCACCCTGTAGACACACTGCACTGGGGGTAAGCAGTACACCACACACACACACACACACACAACAACACACACACACACATGTTTGTTTTGTGAATTGTGGGGACTTTCCATAGACTTCAATGCATTTTACACTGAACAAACTGTACATTCTATCCCCCTACCCTGCCCCTACCCCTAAACCTAACCCTCACAGGAAACTGTGCAAACTTTTACTTTTTCACAAAAACTCATTCTATATGATTTATAAACCCATTTACATTGTGGGGACCGCTGGCTGGTCCCCACGATGTAGGTGAACTCAGGTTTATATTACATCATGGGGACATTTGGTCCCCACAATGTAATATAAACAAAAGCACACACACACACACACACACACACACACACACACACACACACACAGCCTTTGCGGACCAACGTCACACTCTGCGATCCACAGCAGTGAAAGAAAAGGGGCAGGCTTTTGACCAAGACACACTCCAGGGGGCGTGAACAACAGATTTATATAAAAAAGCAGAGTGGTACCGCATTGGCCACGTATTTGATGGTGACGTTTCAGACACGTCACAAACATTACTACATACACAAGGTTCATGATCACAGATCACTGTCACACATCATCAGTCTCTCACTTCACTGGTTCACACTGGCTTTAATTAATCCATCCTTTCATTTGTACAGAGAATCAGAAGACATTAAATACTCCAAACTCTGAGAGGACAGCAGCTGCACAAACACCTGGATTTACTGAACAACAAGGTGTTTATTCATGTCTTTCTTATTTCAGTGGTTTATAGAGAATTACTGAGAAAGAGCTTATCAAACCTTATTGAATTAATAGACCTCAATCATTCACTTTCCCACAAAAACAAAGAAAAAGTCAGCTTAAAAAATAACGTAAAGAGTACATATACTAGAGTAAATACACCCCATCATCATATATGTGAATGATTGAAATGAGGTTTGTTTTTTAGCTATGAATTTTTTGGTTAGAAAAATCAGTCTCAGTTTGAAGAAATGTCTTGATGTTGTGTTCATGCATTCAAATATGATTGTGTTTTAATAGTTGTACCATCAACTACAGCATCAACACTGACTCCAACCTCTCTAGGTGTGTATGAAGATCATCCTCATTTCAGGCTTGTTTTTCACACTCTGGAGTTTTTCTAGAATCAGGATCTAAATGAACTCATTGTAGTGAAAATGAGCTCAGTGGACATCAGTATTAATGACTGTAATATCGTCTCTCTCTCAGTGATTGTGATTGTTGTCGCTTCATTCGCTGTTCTCCTTCCTGCTCTATTCTCTGGATGATTCGCAGAAAAAGAGACGGTGAGTTTTTACGTTTCTCATATATAACAGACAAAAGTCCAAATCATCTGATAAAATAAACGTGTAATTTAGACAGAATTCCTCTAGACAGAGTTTAATGTTTCTATTCTACAGCACTAGAATTATCCTAAAATCAGTTTAATTGGAGACTGTATTATGTGTTTGATCATCAATATTCTCTTGACGTTCTGTTTCAGATAACAGAAGAGGAACTGATGACTCTGAGGTGAGTATTGTAGGTCGATCATGAGTTATTAGTGTTTATAAGCTCTGATCCTGAAATATGACACTCGTATTAGTCAGATTATATAAGACAGGTTAGTGTATTGAACTGTTTCTCTGCTCTAAAACTCACAGATAAGAATAAATGATGAACCAACGACACATCAACATTTACATTCATCTACTGCCAGTGAACAATATGATTCTTCATAATCTTGTATTTGTGTTATTTGACACTGTGGTGATTTTCCTGTAACATCCATTCATGTCTCAAGGATCTGTCATCATAACGTCATTGTGGAAACTTGGCATCAATAAACCACACAAGAGAGGAGAATGCAGGAGAGGTTTTTACTAATAACTGCTCTTTTTACAGGATCATCAAACACCCTGTCATCCAACAGGACAGAACCTCTTCCTCAACAGGTAAATTCACACTCAACATAAGCACACACACCCCCTAGAGACACACTGAACTGCCAGAATTGAACTCAGTCTCTACAGTCATGTCTGAATAATAGATTTAATCTAAACTTGTAGATGAAGTGTCACATGACGCTCGTTTTACACATATTTTACCTGAAACATTTGCAGCACCTGTGTAAAGTAGTAGTGATGGAACGGCCTTTAATATCTGGTTTGTCATATTTCCATTGGTGTTCAGGAGCGACAGATGATCATGTGACTTATTCTGAGGTCACTGCGTACAGTAAAAACCAAGACCAAAAGAAGAAGGTGAGAAACACTTCCTTGATGTTGTCCAGCTTCTCTCAACATGATAGTTTGTGTTTTCTGAATTTGTGTCATGAATTGAGCTCAAACATCATGCTTGTAATAATTGTGTGTTGAAACAATACCTGTGATGTTCATTCAGGTTCGCTGATGATGATAAAGTGACTTATGCTTCCATCAGAGGAGCAAAGCTGGATCTCAGGAAAACTGCGTGAACTTTATGCCTCTGTGAACAAGAACCATCACAATCAGTCAAATATGACACAAAACCACATGAGCAGAAGAATATGAATCTAATAGAACTGAGTCCTAATGGTGTCATTCAGTGCCATTATAATACTTTCAATGTCTTTTTACTGTTCACAAACAAACCCAAGTGATGCTCTGATTTATTTGTAGTTATTGCTTATTTTTCTCAGTTCAGGGTTTTTTTGTATAGTTTCTGTCTGCTTGTTGATCAGTTAATGCTAGTGTCTTTATTATTCATTCAGAGCTGCAGGTTTGGACAAAGTCTAGAAGATGAACACTTTTACTCTCTTACATCATTCTCATAAATATGAATAAATGGTGAATTTATAACAGCATTTTTTTTTAAATCTGAATTAAAATCAGCTCTTTCAAATAATATTCTTCAAAGTATTTCTTGTTTTTAACTCTTGTGTTTTGTTTTTCCCCTGCTCCATATGTAGTGGTAAGAGTCATGAAATATCATGTCATATTTATTTTTTTCCACAAGAGGTCAGCAGAGATACCCAATGTGAGACTTTGAGTTGTTTTAGCAAGTTTCTTATTTTGCATTTACATGAAACAAGGTGCTGAAATTATATTATTAAATTACACTGTTAATAATCTAGTAATTTAGAGTTAAATAATTTTTAAAATTTCTTAAAGAAAGCATTATAAATAGAAAATTAATGAAAACAATTGAAATAGAAAACAATGATATCAGCTTTCAGTAAAAAAAAAAGAAAAGTAATTGTTTTCAGGTTCGGGAGGAGAGGATGAGGGTTAAACCTGACTTCTGTGACAATAATGTTGATCATTCATCAACTTAATACTGTGTGAAATTTACACTGAAATGTGTTCATTAAAAGTTACTTAATGAAACTGTCCTGATACTTTGAAAATTAGGTTTTGCTCTGGATAGAGAGAAATAAATGTTGAAATTAGGTGTTATTTTGGTATATTTTAGTAAAGGGATGCTCCTGATAGTGTTTAATGTCATTGTGTTTCACATTTAAGAGTTTCTGTTATTTGAAGTTTTTGCTGTTTAATAGTGCTGCAGGAATGACTTATTTTTGTAGGCAAACCTGGAAGTTACAGTACCATCCCGTGGTTACCTCGAAAACTAGGAAAATAGGTTTTTCAGAAAATACACATTTGTCCATCATGGTAATCTTCACAAGTTAACACAACTTTTATGATTTTTGAAGTGTAAATACAATCTATTGTGTCGATGCTTGTATCGAAATGACAATACCACGTGATTGATGACGTTTGAAGCTTCGAACATCATGCCGTATCGGATGTTTGGGACAGGTGGTTTGAAAAAATTGGCGCTTCGCGGCACCACCTGATGCATAAAGGGAATGATCATCCCATTACTTCGAGGGCTTTCAGTAGGAGATCAAGACCACAAACACTTATTTTGAGAGATAAACAGAGAGTAAGAGAAAGAGAGAGAGAGTGTGTGTGTGTGTGTGTGTGTGAGAGAGAGAGAGAGAGAGAGAGAGAGAGAAAGAGAGAGAGAGAGCAATGGAAAATGGTGCACAAGGAGGAAAGAGAGGTTGATCCATAGTTTGGGAGCATTTCGACATGGAATCTCCTACTAAGGTAGTTATAATAATTCTTCTTCTTATTATTAAGATTATTATTATTATTATATTATTATAATATTATTGTAGACTGGTCATTATGTGTTGTATATGTATAAGCAAATAACATGTTTAGTAGATCTGTTAATCTTTTAATAATTGTATTGATGTTTATTTTTCCAGGTCAGATGCTTGCTTTGTGCTCAACAATTGACTTTCAACAGCAATACATCCTCAATGTTGAGGCACCTCAGGGCTAAGCATCCAGATAGCGCTACACCCCCACCCAATGCTGCAGGTGCTGAAGCAGGGCATACAAAATATTTTAAAACTTTATGCTAAAGCTATTATTAATGTTTTAATAGAGTTCAGACAACACAAGCTGGATGAGGCCCTTGTCCAGATGGTCGTGAAGGACACTCAGCCATTTTCTGTGGTTGAGGATGAAGGTTTCAGGGCTTTGGTTAGCTTGCTGGACCCCACCTACATCCTCCCCACTAGGAAAGCACTGAAGGCTATGGTAGGCAAGAAGCACATAGAGCTGAAGGAAAAGGCCCAGGCTGAGGTGTGGAAGGTTGCAGTAGTAAGCCTGACATCTGACATGTGGACATCAATCAACACTGATGCGTACATGGCAGTAACATGCCACTATGTGACCTCAGAGTGGAAGCTGTCATCCATCCTTCTGAGCGTGGCCAAGTCCCCAAGACCCACACAGCAGCTCACATCGCAGAGGCTAAAGCCACTCTGATGAGGGAATGGGGTATCTCTGGGAAAGTGAGCTGTATGGTCACTGATGGTGCAGCAAACATGGTGGCTTGTGTTGAAACTTTAAAAATCCGCCATGCACACTGTTTCGCACATGGGTTCAACATGGTGGTGTAAGGCCCGCCCAATCGGCCCAATGGCGGTTTCCCACCAGGCAGGGAAGGTTTCTTGCGCGTTCCGTCTTTTCAGCGTGGCAAAGTAGTTTAATTCCAAATAATCTTTTATCTGACTCCATGTTATCATGACCTCGAATTTAGTTTAAAATGTCAATTGATTATTGGTCATTTGTATAATAATTTAGCTTTACATTGAATATTCTATTAACTCTTTACTCTTATTGTACTTGTTCATTCGGTTTCTCAGTGTCGCACAGGTCCTCGCACTGGCCATTCATTAATATGCGGGCCCACGATCACAAACTCGCCAGTCTTGGTCACTAGACAGAGGTAATTGACTATACTATTTAGAGCCGCTTCATGCTTGCTCTGTCTAAAAGTATTTTGTGTAGTCCCCTTAGATCTGTATACACTTGAATTAAAGTACACTAACTCTAGCAGAGGTCATAACCACTATTACAGGGAATTCGACCAATATACTTCTCTTATAATAGCTTTGGTTTGGTTATGCCATGGTTTTACCATGTACACTTAGCTAGAGTAACGTTACAATAAACAGGTAGGGCTCACCCTATTTAGGTTGGTCGATCAACATTTGTTGCCTAAACGGAAATTCCATTTTTAGCCTTTACAGTCTTAAGTACCTTGAACTAATGCTAAGCGTTAGTCGGAGCTCTAAAATCACAGTTAGTGTGCCCTATGCTCCACTCAACTGGACTTTAGTCCGTTACTAACCTGACGCAGATTTGCGGTAACAATGGATAATCGTAATCTACTGAAGTCAATAATTTTCAGAGTAAATCAGATAAAGTCAAATGTGACAATTTATTAGTCAGGTAAATGTATCATGCCAATTACATAATCATTCAAGATGATTAATACAAAACATCAAATGCTCAGAAAATAGAGTAAGATGCATACCTGACATGCATATTGCTGAGTGTCCAGACACTCAGCAGTATGGGCTCCATCTGAATACAGAGGCCCCTGAGCATTTTGCAACATTTCTTTAAATACTCAGACCAAGACAAAATCCCCCAAGGTGGGGCATGAACTTACAATCAGAATTTGCATTGACTAGGGTCACAGACCTCAGGGGTTCGCATCTTGCTGTGGAACAGGAGGTAATTTAGATGAAAGACCCTGGGATAGAGGCACACCCATGGTTGCAACCAAAGTATCTCTAAAACTCTTAAAACCTTTAATACCTTTGGTTTACTTTTATGTAGACGAGACCATTGTACCAGTTGCATTGAGACATTTCAAATGATACCAAACATGACTGTTAATTCATTTGCATTGACAGAACATTATAATTTGTATATAATCTTTTTAAGTGAACTGAGTGATGGGAAGAATATGTAAAGGGAAGGAAGTGGGGGAGAAGGAGCAAATGCGAAGGAAGGACAGGATGGAAAGAAGCCTTCCCGCAACTTCACGCTGTGGGGTGTGGAGACAAATGGCTGTATGTGTTTGTGCTGTCCATATCTCAGGAGATCAAAGTAACTGAGGATCTGTTGATCTTACAGTGGTGAAGAAGGCCATTGATTCAACCCCCGAGTTAGAAGACCTCCGTAACCGAGGGCGTAAGATCATGGGTCATTTCAGATCCAGCACCACAGTGAAGGACAAGCTGTCACAGTTCCAGCAGCAGATGGGTAGGCCTCAACATAAGCTGATTCAGGAAGTGGAAACCAGATGGAACAGCACCTTTGCAGTGTTTCAGCGGCTGTATGAGCAGCGAGAGCCTCTAGGAGCAGTCCTCCCCACTCTGAGATCAGAGCTGTCTCCATTCACAGCTGAGGAGTATGAATCTATGAATCAGTGCCTTGGGATTCTTGGGCCTGTCCACCAAGCCAATGTTGAAATGTCAGAGGAGAAAAGGGTGTCAGGATCCAAGGTGAGTCCAATGATCAAAATGTTGAAAACATCCATTCGAGAGATGAGTATCCAAATGACATCAGATATGGGCTCACGACTGGATGCAAACCTGCTCAAACAACTGAATGAGAGGTTTGCCACTCATGAGCAAAAGAGCTGCCTTGCTCTGGCAACACTTTTAGACCCACATTTTAAAATGGTTGTTTTTAGTAATGACACATGTGCCCAGACTGCAGTGAAAAATCTAATTTCACAATGTGCATCAATCATCAAGGCCTCTAGACCTGAGAGGCAACCACAAACACCATCACCACAGGCTCAACCAACACCAGGAACCTCATCAGTGCCAGTCTTCAGCAGAACCCACAAGCTCATCATCAGACATTGTGGTGGTAGACTTATGGAAAACCCTGGACAGGCATTCAAGTATCCCACAGCGTACCAACAGTGCCCCTGCAGACGCTACAGTGGAGGTACAGAAGTACCTTGGAGACCCCATTCTGCCACGTTGTGTTGACCCACTTGAATACTGGTCTACTCAGAAGATGACTTATCCACACCTTCATGACCTGGCTAAACACTACTTGTGTACCCCTGCATCCTCTGTCCCATGTGAGAGAGTATTCTCCAAAGCTGGACAAGTAATCTGCAAAAAAAGAAACCGACTGAACCCCAACACACTGGAACAAATCCTTTCTTCAGAAAGCCTCGGTTTCCCATCACTAGCATGTATTAGCCGCCACACATTAATCACATTTAAAAGAAAGAACAAAACATTTTAACTCTCCATATTACTCTGCATTTAGGTCTTTAGCAGTATAAAACACAACATATCTCAATAAAATTAACTTAGTTTAGTTTAAAAATCCAGAATGCCATCTGACAAGTTGATCCACGTCGTCTACAGCACAAATCAGCAGCACTGAATGACAAACAACATGAGGAATACAAAGAGACCGAATATAAAGACATATTGTGCCAGTAGTAAAGCATCAAACAGAGCCACTGACATCCTGAAGTACCTAATCTTTGAAACGCTCGGATAATCCCGCATCTCCTTGATGAGGTGAATTTCTCCTTTCTCTCTATGCAATCTCGGGATTGAATGGACCCAATATTTCCTCTTTCTTTTTCTCTTTTTAAGAAGAGAGGAGACAACTAATCGTGCTCACTGCTGCTTGAAGACTTCATTTTATATTGTTTTGCGATTTTTTTCGCAACGCATTCATTAATACGCATCGGACTCAGTGTGCAAGGTCTCTGTGCGTGACGAATTTTTAGGATTGCAAATACGAAAAAACGCATGTGAAAATTTCGGACTCAGTGTGCAAAGGCCTTAACACTCTTCTCTTCATTATATAGTTACAGCTCCTCCTGTGGTTGAGAACTTCCTCTGATCTGACCGACTCAGTGTTTAAATCCTGCTAGAGTTGATATATACTGTTCCACAGTGAAGTGTTGCTTTACATTTGTGTCAGACATGTTCTTCAGTGTGAAAATATTGTAAACCACACTGACTCAACACACATCTGACCACTAACCTAAGGGAGAAGATGGTGACACAACACTGGTTGTGAAACATGTTGTTCATTGTGAGAATATGCTAAACCACACTGACTCAACCACATCTGATCTGAACACAGTTTATAAGATATTCTTTTGTACACAAACTTGTGCATTACTGTTAGTTTCTCTTCTTTCCCTTAGCATTATGAGTGATAAAATTGTTTTGTTACTGAAAGGTATCCACTCATGTCTCTGAACTGCCCTCTGGAGATGGACATGAGCTGATCCCAGACCCTCTCACTTTCCTCAATATGGTTTACAGCTGGAACTTCAGAGGACTCTCCTGATCACCTGACCCGGGAAACAGGGCCGGTTGGTAATCGAGTGTGCACTGAAATCATGGTTTTAACCCTTTTAAACCGGTTGTGTCGTCGTCGACACGTCCAACCAAGCTGTCTTCATGTTACTGTAACTCTTCAGGCGTTTGCGGTCGACATGCCTTCCGTCAGCAAATGGCAGCTGCTTTCGGGGAGAGCGGGTGAAGGAGGATTTGAACGAAGAGATATGGAGCGCTGCAGTTTAGGGAGTTTTGGATCACAAAAATAATAGAAGAAACAAACAAAAACATGATTAGGCCTGAGTTCAATTAGGACATTTAAATAGCTTTTTATAAACAAGTATTAAAAAAACATTACTGGTGTGAATCTTGAGAAAAAACAATGACTCTGACATATTTTAAGATATGATTTCAGTTAAAACAGCAAACTGGGACTAACTTAAGCCTTGTTTGTGAAACCGGGCGTTTAAATACTAGTTTATAAACTTAAATGGCAGCTGGCCAATATGAGTCAGTCAAATAAAATGAGTTATCTGTAGATTCAATTCAGTGCAACTGTGCTGCCAGTATTTTACTGTAAATTTACAGGACTTTTCTCTAATTACTGTAAATTTACAGTGAAATGTTTTACTATAGGTTGTATTTCAAGCACCTTATTGCGACCTATATTTACGTTTTTAAGTCATGTGCCCTCTAGCTGGCGTAAAAATAATGACAGTGTCGTGTTACGTCTGTCATCATGACGTATGACTGTCATTACCAATAAAATGCGTGTTCATTTAAATGCAACTTGTGGACTTTTTACACCATTTCTCCTATTTCCATTTAGCAAAACTATTTTTTTACTAACGACTTCCAGAAGAAGTTTTTGTTGATACATTTCTTTGAAAAATTAATTCAGATGAATGTTAGAAACTGTAAACTTTTTGGTTACTTTAATTAAAACTGGGTTAAAATTCAGTGCATTAAACAGGCTAAACTAATGCTATTGTTAACTGAAAAGATAGAGTTGAATGTAGTGCATCACTACAGAGGAAGTGACATCAGAATGATTCAGTCTAAACTGGTTCAGAGATGATCACTGCTCTGTGTGGTTAAACTAACTGAGTTCTGAGTAACATGTTTCCAAACCTCAACAGTGAGATCACAGATATGAAATCATTACAACAGCTATAATTAATTCACTATTTTAGTTACAGAAGTGTAGGATGGCTATCAACCATCTTAATATTGTGAGAAAGTCTTGACTCTGGAATAGATGAAAATGTTACTATAAAACTTCATACAGACTCTGAGTTTGACTTAATAATTATTGAATAATCTGTATGATGATGATTCCATAATCACCATTATCATAATTGCAGAGATACAACAAACAAATGACCTTTATATGGACACTCATTATTTTATGTTTAGGCAATGATTCACTTTCCTTTAATGTGTTTGCTTGCTGTATAGTTTTTGTGTCAATTTTTTTCTCTCAACTCTTTCCCCTGGAGGAGGACCAGGTGGAGAATCTTCAGTTTTGGTTTGCAAAAGAGTTTCAGAGCAGTTTCCTTAATCCTCTCTCATCCTCCTCTTCCTTCACCACAATACAGGAGTTTGCAGTTCGATGACGTGATTCCTCCTCACGCATCTCCAGCTACATCACAGTCACTGCCTCTACTCCAGGACACTATGCCTCCCGGGTCGGACCCTTGCGTTCCACCTCGCTGCCCCCCAGGTGAAAAAAAGATTACATTTCTAGGTAGATGATCTACTCACACGCTTTAACCTCGCTCATGAGCAGATCCGTTTCCTCACTATAGACGCGTTCAGTTTTTCTGCTTGCAATTTCCATCTTGTAAATAGCGAATGCACCATGGCGTGAGCACAACTGGCTTTTAAAGGGAATGGGAGACTAGACTCTGGTTGGTTTATTTCACGTTATCCCAGCTTCAAAACATACCAACTTACCTGAACTTCTGAAAACATTCAGAGATGAAGGAGAGTGAAATAGCCGGCTGTGACGTGGATGCTTGATCTTCTCTTGATCCCTTCTTCATGCGGGGAGTGCAGATCCATCTGAACTTGTTCTTCAGTCATTAGTATAACTTCATCAAGTCCATGTCTAATTGCAGCGATGTGAGAAGCAGTGCTAACTCAGTCACTTCCAAATCAGGTGACTTATGACCAATGCGGCGAATTCACGTGTTCAAGAGGTGAAATCCATGTGAGGAACAAATCCCTCTCGCTAATTCCCGATTCCACACTTCCTAGTGAAGTGATGCTGTTTTGCCTGTCGAATTCTCCATTTAATTAACTGTGAAAGGCGATAGCTGCTGATAATACTGAGGAGCTTATATATGGATGCTGTGATAGGCGTCGTATTCCTATAGGTAGACGTGAGTCACCTGACAGTCAGCTGATGCGAGCTTGACTGACGTGACCTGCCAGAACTGACTCTACACTTGATTTATCTGCTTTAAAACAACTGATATTTATAAAATGAGTTTATATTCAAACATAAAATGATGGGGGGTGCTGAATCTAAAATGCCCCTATATCCTGCTCTTTCCACTACAGCAATCTCCTCCACTATACTCATCTCTTCTCCTCTCCTCCTGCTTTACATCCTCCTCTCTCCTCATATGATCTCCCTCTATCTGTTCCACTCTTCCTTTCCTTCTCATTACACCTCTTCCTCTACCACACCAACACCTTCACACTTACACTTCTTTATTTTATTTTATTACCAACACGTAAAAATACCAGGTGCATTTGCAATTTGAGTGAAATGAATGAAAACATACAATCTGTTTAGGACAATTACAAATTAATGTGTTAACCCTCTGGAGTCTGAGGCTGATTTGGGGCTTGGAGAAGTTTTGACATGCCCTGACATTTGTGCTTTTTTCAGTTGTTCATAAACATATAAATGACAAAAGTGTCATTACACTGTATTCAGCACAAACTAGGCTACAATAATATGTGAGGAACATGTATGTACATGTTTGTATTTTTGAAGGAATAATGTTTATGCGTGGTTATTGAAAAAACAAAAAACTTAAGTCACTGAAATAAGGCCAAAAAAAGTATATTAAATCTGTGTTCACAAGACTTCTGGTTATTGGAGGTTGTAGACTAGAGTTTTTGCTTCAGAATTATGTAAAAATTATGCTGCTTACTCCTTCATATAAAACAATAGAGAGATTTAAATTTTGTAAGACACTTTTTGTCAAGAAACACAGTATGCGTGGAGGCGTGAATCTGCATGAATAATGGACCATTTACACCTGAGAAGACAAAGAATTGCATAATAATGACCTGAAATGACTTGCATATTAATGAGGCCTTTCAGTCAGGTAGGCTGTGAAAAAAACCCTCTGTAATCATGTCTCAGCTCATCATAAACAGCAATACTGTGAAATATTATTACAATTTAAAATAATGGTATTCTATTATATTCTTTAAAATATAATGTATTTCTGTGATGCAAAGTGTCTGAACAATTATGTTACCTCTGTGGCATTTCATATAGGCTTTTAGCTTAAAAGCATGCACATTTGGAGAAATATTGATGGATTCTTATATATTTATGTCAATTTTCTATACTGAGAAGTAATATTTATTGTCATCACTATGAGTGCTGGATACTGTGTTTTTAATTCATACTTGCAGCCGGAGGGCGCTCTCTGTACACCTTTAGGCCACAAATTCATATAAAGAAGAAAAGGAACTAGGAACTAACTGCATGTCTTCTAGAGATCGCTAACCATGGCTTTACCATCCAAATAAACACTTTTCAAGACAATAAATACACGATTGAGACGATGAATGCATGTATTGCCTCTGAATTTGCGTCTGAATAGCGCTGGCTCCGTGGGCGTGGCCGCATTAGCGGATAATGAACTGAATCACGGACTTCTGACATGGCTCTCTTTTCATACAGATTACATAAACACAGAAGGTTTGTTTTCGATTTGACTTACATGTTTTAAAACCTGACATCTTAACGTTTTTTAGACATAAGTGTCATTGTTTTTGTCATTAGTATTCATAAGTGAACTCAAGAGAACGAGCTGTGTTTAATAAGTAGAGAAAAGAGTGAAAAGTTGATTTTGCTGTTGAAAAACATAACTTACCTGGTCGGGAACTGACAGGGATTTTATGAGAACTAAGCCACACCGGTTTTGGTGAGTCTGAGTTGTTTTCTCGCATTTTGCCGTGTTGTATTTTTTTTTTTTTTTTTCCTCTTTCTCTGGCGGAGAGCTAACATTAAAAAATGTAGCTGTTTACAAGGAAATGCTTCGCCATAAACTGTTTACCAGTTAATATTTTGGGTTTATGAAAACTGTGAATGTTATAAAAGTGAACGTATGCTTTGTAAATGAAAGATGTGCGGTATTTGTGTGAGAAATGGAGCCGTGAGTTAAAAGAGGCCGCTCCGCCGCCATTATTGAGGTGAAAAAGCACTGTAGCGGTAATGTTCTCTAATGTTCTCAGTAATGAGATCTAACTCGGAGACTGTGAAACATTCATTTGTGTAATTTGAGGATTTAAAAAGAGATTTATTGTGTTTATGACCTGTTACACAGGTCAGGTTTTTTTGCTTGGTTTGAGGCTCGGTCGGAGCGAGGATTGGTCTTCGGTGTGCGGGTGTGCGCATGCACGGACGGGATTCAGGATGGCAAGCCAGACCCAGACTTTCAACTCATCTTCTCCATCGCATCAGTGAGGAAATCTCCTGCGTACGGTGACTCGCTGCCAGAGTGGTAGGAGTATCAGGAATTGTTTTTGAACTGAACTGGAAACCGATTGAATTATTATTTTTGGACTGAATCGAACCGAAACTTCATTGAACTTCAACTGAATAATTGAACTCACATTTGGACTTGAACTTGAGTTTAAGATGTTATACTTTTATTTTCATATTGAGTTCATATGTTTGAACGTGATTGGAAATGCTTGTGGTCCACTTTGATTTGGTTGTAAATTGAAGGTATTTTCTTACCTGTAAAAGAAAGAGAAAAGAGTTAACTCAGGAAGAAAAATAGGAATTCCAAAATAGGTGCAACCTAGGAAAAGACCGGTAACTTAGATTAGCCTGATTAAATAACTTAGGTGAACTAGAGAACAAAAGAAAAGTGAAATACCTTTCATTTATTATACTTACCTCGATATTACGAACCTGCAGGGTATTTTTTTGGTTTTGTTTTGCAACTGTATATTCCATGTTTGTTTGCATTCAGTAAATTGCCGGCCTTTTGTATTTAAAGCAACGGTCTGGTGTAATTATTATTTTTTTGCTCCCCACTCCTTGGAACCTAGAACTGGTCCAGTGGCAGTAAGTGGTGTGATACCGGTGTTACAAACTTGGCGAGCCAGCCAGGAGTGGCTTAAAGCATTTAAAACTAGAAACCAGAGACCGTGTAGTATTGTTATCAGTGATTCATTATGGATGTTATTCAAACGAGTAGTGTGAAAATCCCTAACTCAGCTATAGTTAGTGGTATAGCCGATACAGAAACTGATGAAGAACTATATGATTTCCTGAAACAATATGGTTCCATTCAAAGGGTAATCCCAGTAGATTTCGCTGAGCCAGTCAGACAAAGGTTGTAGTAGAGTATGTGTATGGTACAGCTATGCAGTCTCTCTTACCTTTATTGCCACACAGACTCAACAGTAAGACTCGGACTGATGTCACTTATCACATTAGAGCCTTAGCCAGTGTCTACACACCTGTAGCTAGTAAAACAGCTACACAGACTTACCTTTCAGAGTTAAAGGACATTGCAAAACTGACTGGCAAAGACTTTGCAGTTGTCCTCAGAGAAGAGCTCTCCGTCATCAGTGAGAGTGTCGATCTAGATCAATCAGAAACTCAAGATGAAGATATGGAACAGAACTCACCTGATACCCCAGGGCAATATGGCCCTGAAAATGCTGCACAAGTAAGCCCCCTGCCCAGTACGGCCCCAGGGCAGCATGTTCAACATCATTGGTCTCCACCACAATCTAAAGAAAAGACACAGCCTGCTCTGAAACTTTCTGACGTCAACCCACCTGACATACAAAAAGTAATAGTCGAGCACATAGTGAGAAATGAGGATTCTGCTCTGCAGGTGCACACTTCTTTGAGACTCAGACCCTTCTCTGGGCGTTTCCCCCGACCCAACAATGAAGTGGATTACGAGACATGGCGTTCCAATGTGGAATTTCTCCTTAAAGACACAACACAGTCTGATCTTTACAAGTCACGAAAGCTTCTTGAAAGTCTCTTATCACCCGCTATCGATATTGTGAAGCACCTGACACCTGAATCTCCCCTTAAAGCGTACTTGGAGATCTTGGACTCCGCCTTCGGCACTGTCAAGGACGGAGATGACCTTTTCGCAAAGTATCTTAACACAATGCAAGATAACGGTGAGAAGCCCTCAGCTTATCTACAACGGCTGCAGGTGATGCTGAACACCACCCTCAGGAGGGGAGGTGTAACCGCAAGTGACCTTGACCGGCATCTTCTCAGACAGTTTGTCAGGGGCTGCTGGGACAACATCTTGATAGCTGAACTCCAGCTAGAACAAAAGAAGCAGAACCCACCTACCTTCGCTGAACTCCTCCTGTTACTCCGCACAGCAGAAGATAAGCATACTTCCAAAGCATCCCGCATGAAACAGCACCTCAATATTGCAAAGCCAAGAGTGTCGTCTTATTATCAAGGTATTTATGTGCAGAGTGAAGAAGACTGCAGCCCATCTCAGCCAGCTCTTGATCACAGATCCGAAATCCAAGACCTAAAGAAACAAATAGCTAGTTTACAGTCCCAGCTCACACGTATCACACAGAAAGACAGTAGAAAGGCTAAATCAGCTGCCAGACCAGTAGCTCCCAAAACAGCTACCACTCCAACATCTCAAAGGCTGCACCACAGCCGAGATGTAAACAACAACACAAGCAATAGACCAAGGCCCTGGTATTGCTTTAGATGTGGAGAGGACGGACACATTAAGCCTCAGTGTGAAAGTGAGCCAAACCCATCTCTTGTAGCTGAGAAGAGAAAGCAGCTAAGAGAAAAGCAGTTAGCATGGGACATTGAAACTGGTGCTTCAAAGCCTGATCATTTAAACTAGACCCAGTTCCGGTTGTGGGACAAACGGGGACTGGAACACAGACAAAGTGTCCCAAAAAGAAGCTGCACAGAGCCCGTGTGTACTCTCACACACAAAAACAGACAGTGACCCTGCCGAAAGGGCTAATTGGAGCCAAGTGCACTGCACAAGTGACCATAGGTAACAAAGACTGTAGATGCTTGTTGGATTCAGGCTCTCAAGTAACAACGATCCCCAACTCTTTCTATTTAGAGAACCTGTCTCACTTACCTATGAATTCCTTGAATGACCTGCTTGAAGTGGAAGGAGCCAACGGCCAAAGCGTCCCTTACCTTGGCTATGTAGAGGCCACCATCAAATTCCCAAAGAGCTTGCTTGGAGCAGACATCGAGGTGCCCACACTGGGTTTGGTTGTACCTGACAAGCGCTCCACCTTGTCATCAGTGCTTATAGGCACGAATACTTTGGATGTTCTCTATGAAAAGTATGCAGATATCGCACCTCAGAACTATGAGTCTCTTCCTTACGGCTACAAAGTTGTCTTAAAGACCCTTGAAATCAGGAAAAGACAGTCTGTTGATTCCAGTTTAGGAGAGGTGAGGCTTCATAGTAGGGACTTTGAGACCATTGCAGCTGGACAGACCAAAGTCCTTGAAGGATCAGTGAGCCACAGGACAACTGATGTTGGAAAGTGGGTGATGGTAGAGTCATCAAAGTCATTTTCCCTGCCAGGTGGCATCCTGGTGACAGATAGCTTGGTAAGCCTACCATCAAAACTACCACGCCGCATACCAGTCATGCTCAAGAATGAGTCACATCATGACATCACTCTATCCCCAAAGGCTGTAATAGCAGAGATACACGCTGTCAAGAGTGTTCAATCAATTTAAGACTTCTGACTCAGACCTTCCCACAAAACCTGACCGAAAATTAAATCTCAACCTTGACTTCACTGACTCTCCTGTACCCAATGAGTGGAAAGAGAGGATAACTGAGAAATTAAGTTCCATGCCGAAGGTGTTTGCACTGCACGAGCTTGATTTTGGTCGCACTGACAAAATAAAACATCATATAACCCTCAGTGACGAGACAACATTCAAACATAGACCAAGACCTATACACCCCCAAGATATAGAGGCTGTGCGTAACCATCTCCAGCAACTCCTTGATGCAGAAGTCATCCGTGAATCAGAGTCGCCTTTCTCCTCGCCGATTGTCGTCGTCAGGAAAAAGAATGGCGATGTCAGACTCTGCATAGACTACAGAAAGTTGAACACCCAAACAGTAAAAGATTCATATGCCTTACCTAATCTTGAGGAGTCATTCTCGGCGTTGACTGGGTCCAAATGGTTCTCAGTGCTCGATCTCAAATCAGGCTTCTATCAAATAGAGATGGAGGAAGCAGACAAACACAAAACCGCATTCGTCTGCCCTCTGGGATTCTTCGAGTTCAACAGGATGCCTCAGGGGATAACTAACGCCCCTAGCACGTTTCAGAGGCTTATGGAGCGCTGTATGGGAGAGTTGAACTTGAAGCAAGCCCTAGTTTTTTCTTGATGACCTCATCGTCTTTTCCTCAACACTGGAGGAACACGAGGAAAGGTTGATGCGCGTGCTCAACCAATTGAAAGAGTTTGGCTTGAAACTCTCGCCAGGGAAGTGCAAGTTCTTCCAAACTTCTGTAAAGTACCTCGGCCACATCGTGTCTGAAAGGGGCATCGAAACTGATCCAGACAAAGTAGCAGCATTAAAAACCTGGCCAAAACCAAACAATCTTAAAGAGCTAAGAACCTTCCTGGGTTTCTGCGGTTATTACCGCCGGTTCGTAAAAGACTACTCAAAGATTGTGAAGCCACTCAACGAGCTCACTGCTGGCTATCCGCCGATGAGAAAGCACACTAAAACCACAGAGAACCCTGAGAGATACTACAACCCAAAGGACCTCTTTGGTGACAGATGGACGCCTGCTTGCCAGGCAGCGTTCGACACCATAATCGAAAAACTTACAACACCCATCCTCGGGTTTGCTGACCCAAGCTCCCCTACATTTTACACACAGATGCGAGCACCTCGGGACTCGGTGCTGCCCTTTACCAGGAGCAACAGGGACGGAAGCGAGTTGTTGCTTATGCAAGTCGAGTCTGTCGAAATGTGAGTCTAGGTATCCTGTGCATAAATTAGAATTCCTTGCCCTTAAATGGGCAGTGACAGAGAAATTCCAGGACTACCTATACGGGAATACGTTCCTTGCTGTCACCGATAGCAATCCATTAACATACATTCTTACCTCTGCTAAGCTCGACGCCACGAGCTACAGATGGTTGGCCGCTCTGTCAACATTTGATTTCCAGCTACAATATAGAGCCGGTAAGCAAAATCAAGACGCAGACGGGCTGTCCAGGCGTCCCCACGGCAGATTACCTGATGACACATCATCACAAAAAGAGTTGGAGAGGATACAACAATTCACAAAAAGACACTTGTCAGGGGCTGATTATACACACCTGGATGAAAACACCATCAAAGCTATCTGTGAGAAGCACTTGGTTTGCCAAATGATCAACAATCACTCTGGGGAAACATCACCCAGCACCACCTTGGTTGTGTCACTTGCCCATCATCCAAAAGCTCTCCCACAAAGCTTTGAAGAAGAGGATCAGCTTGGTGGCTTACCTGTCATCCCCTCATTAGCACCAGCTGAATTAAGAGATAAGCAAAATGCCGATCCCTGCATCCGTGAAGTACTCAGGCAAGTGGAGTTAGAAGAGAAACCCCCACCATCCTTGAGGAAAGAACTTCCTGAGCTTGGTCTCTTATTAAGAGAGTGGGACAAACTTACGGTCTTAAATGGTGTCTTGTATCGCAAGCGGCAAGAGGGTGCTCAGACCCACTACCAGCTTGTGCTCCCCGAAGTCCTGAGATCCTTAGTCCTCAAGAGCCTCCATGACGACATGGGCCACATGGGCGCAGAGAGCACCCTAGATCTCGTCCGGAAGCGTTTCTATTGGCCCAAAATGTCAGCCGAGGTGGAAACTAAGGTCAAAACCTGCAACCGCTGCATACGACGTAAGACTATGCCCAAGAAAGCTGCACCGCTCGTCAACATCATCGCTACAAGACCACTCGAACTTGTGTGCATGGATTTTCTCAGTGTGGAGCCGGACTCCAGTAACACCAAAGACATCCTGGTCATTACCGACCATTTTACGAAATATGCAGTGGCCGTCCCCACCCCGAATCAGAAAGCCAGGACAGTGGCCAAGAGCCTGTGGGACCACTTTTTCGTCCATTATGGCATCCCTGAAAAACTCCACAGTGACCAAGGTCCCGACTTTGAGTCCCGAACAATAAAAGAACTGTGTGAGCTCATTGGCACTCAAAAGATAAGAACCACCCCTTACCATCCGAGAGGGAACCCTGTAGAACGCTTCAACAGGACCCTGCTCAACATGTTGGGAACCCTCGAGAATCAGAAAAAGAGTCACTGGCGGGATTACGTCAAACCATACACGCTTATAATTGTACTAAAAACGAGACAACTGGTTTTACCCCTTACGAGTTAATGTTCGGGCGTCAGCCAAGATTGCCAGTTGACCTAGCCTTTGGCCTACCAGTCAATCACCAGCCAGGCTCACACTCGCAT
>JAOTNS010001842.1:0-15610 GCA_028476615.1 Culter alburnus
AGGTCTGTGGTTAAACATAAGTTGACGATACTACAACATAAATTACTTACATACATGAATGTTGCTTAGCTACTAGAATTTTTTTTGTTTGTTTACATAACAGCTTAAAATTTGCATTTTAGCGGGAGTAGTTCACGTTGTAGAACAAAACTTCAAAGTATCAACAAGTTATGTTTACCACAGACCTTATTTTACTCACAAATTGAAAACCCCATTATAAAACCCAGAGGAAAATCTTGAGGGAACCAGTGGCGGGATTTGACGTCATCCCTGCATCACTCTATCGTCATTTGTGTTTAATTATTCCTGTGAGAATCTACCTTATGTTTTCAGGCTCGTCCTCACGGTGACGCAGAACCGGTTCCCAGCTCAGGTGAGTGATCCGTCCTTCAGCTGATGATCTCATAAGGAATTATTACAGAGATATTACATATATGGAGATATTACATAAGGAATAATTGACGAGGGGCCGTTGAATTATTAGACAATAAAAGAAGGTGCTCTCGTATGAATGGGAGAAAGTGCAACGCTATATAATAATAATAATAATAAATCCCGCCCGGTCCCGCCTTCTAAATAAGAGCCAATCACCGATTGATATGTCATTGCGTCACCGCAGTGGCCGTTAGAAGCTCCGGTATACATAGACGTCACTTTCCCGCCAGAACGCGCTCCCTCAGCTGGACTGAGTGGCAAAAGAACCTGCTGTATGACTGGATTTAATAGAGGAAACTGCGAAAACGCGAATAAAAACAACCAATTACACTAAAGGTTGGGCTCGAAAGTGTTCCTTATAACATGTCAAAGAAACCTAATCCATAGATATCGACATGCAGCCAGGAATCGTGTTTCCTGTGCCTGATTTTGACGCGGGGGAAAGCAAATCTGCATGTGAAAGCTTTATATAACTACAATATAGGTAGGTTTAAATCTGTGTAATCACTTATATCAATGTTATATATATCGTCATATTGTCCAGCCCTAAAACTTGTATAGTTTTTGTCAGTGTTTATTTAAAAACACCCAATTATGCAGAATATAAGATGGTAAATATTTAATCAAGTTTTTCAATTCAGCGGAAAAGTCGCTCCTCTTCATAACATATGGATCACGTCCAACATATGTTGTGATTTTCTGTTTATACCTTTCTAAACCAGCACAGAAAGAACTTTTCTCCATCTCTTCCATTCTAATTTTCACTGCTTGCCCTCCACCGGAATTCCGCGCGTCACCAGAACCACGTGATTGCAAACAACCTATTGAAACGGCTTAATCCAGCCTGCACAATGCCGTTTGTTGTCATGATTTGACCGTTTAGAAACAGAATTTATGAGACAGTTGTCAGATTTCATTGGTGATTTCAAATATTAAATTTAATCGAAAGTTTGGCGAACAGCTTTGGGGAATTTGATGTTTCCCCATTCAAAGAGATGCGTTTCTAAGATGGCCGCCGAGTGAAATAACTCGTCTTAAAGGGACTTTGATTCAAGCATTTTTATTTTATTTAAAAATAATAATAAATAATGAATAAATAAATAATTAAATCATTTTTTCTCTCTTTCCAGCTGATCAATGGTTCTATTACAAACAGACATAGAAGATCATCAGCGGCGACAGGAACAATAAATTGCCAGAAAACATTTTATTACACCACAGACAAATCCATCTATCACGGCTGTCATATTTCTGCAGTATATTATAGTTACAGATCAACACTGTATAGTTTGATTAATAAAGTTGTAGAGGCCTGAGAAAAGTTTGGATGTTAGAAAGTCTGTATGAACATGCAAACTGTGAATCCGAATTAAACAATGTGACTTTATAAACATCTCTGGTGGTCATTACAATCCATATTAACAATTTTACTGATATACATGTTTATATGATGCATTCTTTCTCTATTTATATATGGTCATCATGTGTATGTTAAAGGAACATCTAATTGTAGCATATTAAATTAATTTGTATAATTGCATGGCAACACCTGATTCTACAGGTAATTGTTGCTAACATGATGATGTTATTCTTGACTTCATGCACCATCACCATGGCAACCATCATCAATGAAGCAGCATCTGTTACTCCAAATGTCAAGCAGGTGTGAACTGCTGTTTACAGGAAAACGAACATTTCATTGTCATTAGAGGATGGTGTTAACGATGCATAAAGATTATCTTCCTGCAATTAAGGGAAATGTCCTGTTCTACACAGAAGGAAAAAAAAAACCATTCTAATTTTAAAGAATTAAATAAAAGCTTTAAACTTTATTGCGTCCCTTTAATTACTTCTCCTAAGCAAGTATTGAAAATTTAATTTTAAGCCTGTCATTACCATCACACAAAATTAAAATCCACTTAAAGATTGATTAAGGCAGAAATGAGAGCTTTATTACAGGATATGTGATTAATGTTTTAACATTTGATATGTAGACTGAATAATAATTAAAGTAAAATCACCCATTTGTTACACTTTTTTAATACAACATTTAAAATACGTTGAGTAGATTGAGCAGAGTAAGTAATAAGGTGTTGGAATTGATGAGTAAATAGTGGCATCTAGTGGTCAGTAATTGTATTTGCAACAGACCTGCATTGACAGAGGTTGGCGATTGAAACCCATTAAAGGGTTAGTTCACCCAAAAATGAAAATAATGTCATTAATTACTCACCCTCATGCCGTTCCACACCCGTAAGACCTTCATTATTCTTCAGAACGCAGATATTTTTGATGAAATCCGATGGCTCAGTGAGGCCTGCATAGGGAGCAATGACATTTCCTCTCTCAAGATCCATAAAGGTACTAAAAACATATTTAAATCAGTTCATGTGAGTACAGTGGTTCAGTATTAATATTATAAAGCGACAAGAATATTTTTGGTGCGCCAAAAAAAAACTAAATAACGACTTATATAGTGATGGCCGACTTCAAAACACTGCTTCATGAAGCTTCGGAGCGTTATGAATCTTTTGTGTCGAATCAGCGGTTCGGAGCACCAAAGTCACATGATTTCAGCAGTTTGGCGGTTTGACACGCGATCCGAATCATGATTCGACACGCTGATTCATAACGCTCTGAAGCTTCCTGAAGCAGTGTTTTGAAATCGGCCATCACTATATAAGCCGTTATTTTGTTTTTTTGGCACACCAAAAATATTCTTGTCGCTTTATAATATTAATATTGAACACTGTACTCACATGAACTGATTTAAATATGTTTTTAGTACATTAATGGATCTTGAGAGAGGAAATGTCGTATATAAACATAATATAAAGTAAGTTCTTTAAAATATATATTATATATATACTGTTTTTCTCTAAATATTTCTGATTTTCACGGACCCCACTTGCTCTAACCAATGAGATCGCGCATCGATGATGACGTGCGTCAAGGCGGAAGTGGTGTCAGGTTGGCGTGCGCGCTCATGTGAGAGATTCTGCGGGTTACTAGAGACGCTCCACGGCACGCGCGCTTTAATATAATCGCATCATAAACGGGAGGATTCATCGGCGACACATTGAGGCCGTGACACGCGTCTGATAAACGGTGAGAGATGATAAAAACACACTGAAGCGAGCGAGAGTTGTGCTGGAGCCGGATGAGGCTTTATTCAGGCCCGGGATTAACAGTGTGTGTGTGATCTTACACCTGATGACTTTGTCACTCATCTGATGTGTGTGTGTGTGTGTGTGTGTGTGTGTGTGTTTGTTTGTGTGTGTGTGGAGTGTGTTCCTGTAAGGGTTTATAATCAGCACAGTTTCCTGTGAGGGTTGCAGCAGTTTGTTCTGTAAAATGCATTGAAGTCTATGTCCCCACAATTCACAACATATGATAGTGTTATATGATTAAAATCAGGTGAATCAAATGATTTATGTGTAAATACATCACTGACAGCTGATCTACACTACAGAGTACAGTAAAGATGTTATGGTACTGAATTTCTTTACCATGGTATTTACATGCACGCTGATAAATGTGGAAAAACATGCTAATATTATTATGGTACTTTTTTGTTTAGTACCTAACATGGTACAAAAGGTAACATAATCTACCATAGTATTCCCATTTTAGTAATATTTTCTGTTTTTGTTTTTTTATTTGGATAGGAAACATCTGCAATGTCATTTATATTTGACTGGATCTACAGAGGGTTTAGTGGAGTGCTGCAGTTTTTAGGTGAGTTCAGATTATAAACGCTTGAGTTTGTGTCTCTTCTGCTCATCTAGATATCGGTCACATGACTATTTAAAGAATTAGTTCACTTCAGAATTAAAATTTCCTGATAATTTACTCACCCCCATGTCATCCAAGATGATCATGTCTTTCTTTCTTCAGTCGAAAAGAAATGAAGGTTTTTGAGGAAAACATTCCAGGATTTTTCTCCATATAGTGGACTTCACTGGGGTTCAAGGGGTTGAAGGTCCAAATGTCAGTTTCAGTGCAGCTTCAAAGAGCTCTACATGATCCCAGACGAGGAATAAGAGTCTTATCTAGAGAAACCATCCGCCATTTTCTAAAAAAAAAATTAAAATTATACACTTTTTAACCACAAATGCTCGTCTTGCACTGCTCTGTGATGCGCCACGCATGACGTGATCATGTTGGAAAGGTCACGGAAATACCGATTCAGCATCTACAAAGCAAACGTGCAAAGACTAAGTCAAACAGCCTTTACAAAAAAAGGTAAAACCAAGATGTTGGACAAAATGCGGTACTTCTGCCTACGCATGACCTTTCCAACATGATTACGTAATGCGTGGCGCATCACAGAGCAGTGCAAGACGAATTTTGTGGTTAAAAGTATATATTTTTATTTATTTTTAAAATGGCGATGGTTTCTCTAGATAAGACTCTTATTCCTCGTCTGGGATCATGTAGAGCTCTTTGAAGCTGCACTGAAACTGACATTTCAACCCCAGTGAAGTCCACTATATGGAGAAAAATCCTGGAATGTTTTCCTCAAAAACCTTCATTTCTTTCCGACTGAAGAAAGAAAAACAAACATCTTGGAAGACATGGGGGTTAGTAAATTATCAGGAAATTTTAATTCTGATCTAATCCTTTAACTCCTCCTGCCTGCATATGTTTTTGGCAGTAATATTTAATAGAGCAATATGTATAGTTTGATATATGTCAACGTAGTCTTTGTTTTTTTGCAGGTTTGTATAAGAAGTCTGGGAAGCTGGTTTTTCTCGGGCTGGACAATGCTGGAAAAACGACTCTACTTCACATGCTCAAAGACGACAGATTAGGACAACATGTGCCCACATTACACCCCAGTAAGACAGAATCACTACAATAGAACTGTGAAATTAATAATTCCCATCAGGCATCGCTCACGGTTGATGACCTGATCCTGTTTGTGTTTTATGTCAGCATCAGAGGAGCTGACCATCGCAGGAATGACGTTCACTACGTTCGATCTGGGTGGTCATGTACAAGGTCAGAATTATAAATCAATATCAATCTGATCATTTGGTTTAATTCAATTAACACAAAGGAGAAGATTAAAAATATTAAACTCAGATGCACGTTTATGTAACAACACGCATACATTGTGATGCTCTTGTGAACGTGCGTTGGACAATAATATTTGTAAAGTTATTTTTTTAATAAAGACTGAATTAGCTTGAGTGATGGTGGTGTAGTTTCGCTTTTAAGTTTAGCTTTTTATTTCTGGAGATTCTTTTTAGGCTTCAAAATTCATAAAAGTTGTGTTTTTTGGGAAAATTATATTGATGGACAAAACCTGCAAGTATAAACTTTTGTTGATGTTTTGCAATAGTTCAAAAGTCTATGGAAATATAGCTGCGAGCAGCAATTATTGGGGTTCAAGCACTTTAAGGCTTTTCAGCACATGCGTAAAAAGGTATAATGTTTTAATTAGCAAGCCTGTAACCATCTCGATCATAGATGGAAAACACCATTTACAGCCAATACAGGCAGTTTCATAGGAAATATGGTTTTTAAAGCTTTTTAACAGTTATCGAGGTTGAGCCAGAAACCTAGGACTAGTTCACCAAAGTTGTTTTTTGAAATAATCTCCAGTATTTAACGAACGATTCAATGGACAGCAGCGGTCCTGGAGGCAAAGTTGCTCAGAATGAGGAGTTCTACCATGTGGTACGAATGTCGTGGACGTGTGCGAAAAATTGCGCGATACACAATCCTTTAAGCACGTGGAAAAACACGATTTCTTTCGAATTTCTCACAGGGCTCCAGAGCCGTGAGTCAAACAGGCCCAGCGAGTTTCATTCGGATCGGCCTCCGTTAATCTTGTCTGATAGCTGCTCAAAATTCATTGGCCGATGGCGGACATGTTTTTTGAGATACGTCAATGTCCTCACAGACAATCATGGTACCTTGGACAAAGACACTGCATGCCAATTTTCAAGTGAATCCGACTAAAGGTTAAGTAGTTATAGCCATTTTCATGTTTTTTTCCTGTTATAGCGCCACCAAGTGGCCAGTCACTGCATCCTTTTTGATGCAACCTCCAAATGAGCTCTAACATAGGTGTACCAAATTTGGTGAAAATATCTCATTCCGTTCACGATTTATAGCCATTTTAGTAAAAGTGGCTCCACCCACTTCAAACGTTTTGGCGGCCCTTAGGGGCCGTGAATTGAAATTTCAACTTTTTTTGGGATATTTATTGAAAATCAGACTCTGGAGAATCTTGCTGCACTGGTTTAGTTCTGATCGGGCCAAAAACTTAGTACTAACAGTTAGGGCTGCACGATTAATCGCATGCTATTCTCACGCGCATTTCGTCAGTAAAGCCGGTTCCCTGATTACCGCTAAATCGCCATCACCTGCTTTTAAACGGAGCGCCTTTTAATAGACAGAGCCGTAGATCACTGAAAAGCCACGCAATATCGCGTTCATATCGCAGATGAATCGCCTGCGATAATGAACGCGATATTGCGTGGCTTGTCCGTGAACTACGGCTCTGTCTATTAAAAGGCGCTCCGTTTAAAAACAGGTGATGGCGATTTAGCGGTAATCAGGGAACCGGCTTTACTGACGAAATGCGCGTGAGAATAGCATGCGATTTAATCGTGCAGCCCTACTAACAGTTTAGGAGTTATGAGCCATTTCATACTTTTGACCACTGTAATGCCCCCGTCAGGCCGATTGGGGCGAGCCTTGGTGACGTTGTAGACTGTGTGAGTACTACCAGCTCTCAAAGTCTCTATGACTTATGGTTTGGTCTGTCCAATCTATTTTAGGGCAGAATGCTGATCCTTGGAAATTTTAAGAATTACAATAGAGTTTCAGCGCTACATGCTTGAACCCCTTAAAATCATATTGGGTTTTGTTGGGGAACAAGTTTGATTCTAACTTCCGGGTTGGCCTACAAAAATTAGGGATGCACCGATACCACTTTTTTGGAGTACGAGTACCGTACGAGCACTTGCATTTCGTACTCGCCGATACCGATACCGAGTACTTAATAAAAAAAACATGATTTCAATTTACAGGTAACAGCTTTAGTCATATAAATTTAACAAAAAAACAAGGGACTAGTTTGGAATTAAGAACATTTATTTAAATGAAAAGCATGTTGTATGCAAAATATTACAGAATAAATAATTATAAAAAAAAATTAAAAGTGACAGTGCAACTCAAGTATTTTTTCAGTTTGTTGTAAACTCTGCCGCTTTGGACAACACAAGGGGCATTAATAAACATCTTTGCTATTTAGTGCACAATTTGAATAAACTAACAACATCCACCAACATAGAACTGCGGCAGATAGTGCAACTGAGGTAGGTATTAACATCAAGTCTAAGACGACTCACTTAATGGAGCCTATTTAGAAAAAGTGAGTGGCAGGTTTTTTTTTAAGAAAAGTAGCTTTTCTGCATTATCAGCAGTCAGCCTGTTTCTGTTTTCATCTATAATGTGTGACACTGAGCTAAAAAGCCTTTCACTTTCCACACTGCTACATGGGGCTGAGAGTATTTCTGGGCCATTTTAGCCAAAGTGGGGAACCTAATTTTGTTGACACCCCAGTACTTCAGAGGACTGTCTTCACGAGGGCTTGGGGCCTCTCCGAGGTATGTGTCGAGCTCAATGGCAGCACCTGCTGCCAGCGGCTGTGCTGCCTGGGGCTGCTCCTTAGCGATTTCTTCAAATACAGTGTCCAGACTGCTGCTAGTGCTGGCCTGGGCCTTGAGGAACAGTTTAGCAGGAGGTTCTGCAGCTTCTGCCCGACTCTCCTCTGCCTCAGCTCTGGACATCATCTGCAGCTCCTGCTTCAGGTGCAGCTTGGCCTCCGGAGCAGTGTTGTTGGAGAAGAAGCGATCTTTATACCTGAACAAAATTCATGAATGTATTAATATGTGGAAAAATAGGACAGATTTTAGTTTCCCCTAAACCACTGTCATAAATGCCAGCCATTTGGCTTTCTGGTAGTAATAAGGGAAATATATTTCATTATATATATTGCATACATTTGTATTTGTGTATTTTAGTTGTATTTTTTTTTGTATTGTGTATTTAGTACAAAAATATAATATAATATTTCAGATGGAAATTAATCTTACATTTAGTACTGTAGTTTATCATAATAGCACACAGACTTTACCTTGGGTCAAGTATGGTGGAGATGAAGTACAGTGGATTGGTCTCGACGTCACTGAAGCGCTTCTTGACAGCTTCCAGTAAGGTTGCTTTCATTGTCTTGACGCCGTGGTCCTCGTCTGTTTCTCTGTTTAGAAGTCTCACTAGCACAGTCACAGCTGGGATGACATCAGAGGCTAGTGCGTCGTAGCTGCTCACTTTTTTAGTTAGTTCCTCAAAGGGGGCGAGGATGGCAACAGTCTTCTCCATAAGAGCCCATTGGTGAGTAGCCAGGGAGTTCATGCTCGGACACATACACCCCCAGCACTCGCTTTTGCTCAATGAGGGACTGGAGCATGTAATACGTGCTGTTCCAGCGTGTCTGTACGTCCTGCTGCAGTCTCTTTATTGGCTGGTTGAGCTGTCCCTGAATGTCCTCGAGGCGGGAGTAGGCTAAGGCGGAATGTTTAAAATGCCCAACTATTTTCCGCCCCACTGCTATAGCATCAGCTATGCTCCTCTGTGCTAATAAGCCCTCGTGAACAGCCAGTTGGAGCGTGTGCGCGACACACGGCAGACTTGGGAGCCCTGCGTCATTCATGGCTTTAATCATGTTTTTGGCATTGTCACGAAGCACAACATGTACTGATGTTTTAGGTATACCCCATGTCTGGAGCATTTCCTCAAACACATGCGCTATAGCCTGGCTGGTGTGCGAGCCGCGGAATTGTTTCGCATGTAATATGGCTCGTTGCGGCGTGAAACTCTCGTCTATCCACTGGGAGGTTAGGCTAATTAGCGACACGGGGCTAACACTGCTTGTCCAAATATCCGTGGTGAAACTAAACGCAGAGGAGGCTTGCAGTAGGCTGTGGATATGTTTTTTCACGGAGTCGTGTAGTTTAGGCAGCTCTGTGTCAGTCATGTAGCGGCGGCTTGGGACATCATATCTGGGCTCCAAAACATGGAGGAGACGCAGGAATCCCACATTTTCTACCTCCGAGAGTGGCTGGTCACTCAATGCAATGTACTCGATAATTGCCTGTGTTATTTTCACAGCACGTGGATTGTCTCTGGACATTTTCTCTCGTCTTGCAAGAGTTTGCTGCAGCGTGGGTTGTGTTGGTTTAGAAGCGTGGGTAAACTCTTTGTACTCATTGTCATGTTGGGATTTTAGGTGCTTGATTAAATTACTTGTGTTAAATGCGCTACCTTTTGAGCCTCCTCTGGACAATTTCGCTGAGCACAATTTGCAGTCCGCCTTTGTTTTGTCGTCTTCATTCACTTTGAAATAGTTCCACACGGCTGACATGTTGTCTCGCCTCGCCTTCTCCCCGCTCTGAGCTGCAGCCGGGGCGGGGCCTGGGGGCGGGCACTCGGCGCCTTTGATTAACCCCTTACACGCCGCTCAAACATAGACATTTCTCAGACCGTGGTACCGGTCCCCGGTATCGGGGGACTTTTAACGAGTACGAGTACTTTAGAAAATGTGGTATCGAGGCCGATACCAATACCGGTATCGGTATCGGTGCATCCCTAACAAAAATACGTCATCATTGCAGTGCTCTTCAGTGCATTCAAGTCCTTCTGGGAAGATTGTAATTACGAGGTGGGAAGTAGTGTTTACAACGACAGTTACGAAAGAAAATACGATCTTTCCGACATGACTTGAACGCACCAAATGTGAATTCTGGAGCTTGACCGCTGCGCTCACTCTTTTCATCTCCAGCACGGCGAGTGTGGAGGAACTACCTGCCTGCCGTCAACGCCGTGGTCTTCCTTGTGGATTGTGCCGATCACGAGCGTCTCGCAGAATCTAAGGTGGAACTTGACGTAAGTCTTCGCGGTGTGGTTAAGTTAGTTTTAAATTTGACGTTCGCGAAATGCCCATTATATTCTCCGCTTCTATCACATACTCAAGCCAAACCAACTTGGAAACGCATGAATAGATTTTCTTTGCATTGCACTTTTTCATATCAATTTCATAAATCAGTTAAACAATTGAAAATGACTGAAGGTGCACTCTTCAAAACAAGCCTTGTGCTATTTAATAAGGAATAAGTGTTTCAACGTACTGTTGGTTTCACTTTTAACTCTTTCTCCACCATTGACGGTATTTTCCGGCTTTCCTTGTTTTCACTGTTTTACGATAGAGGGCGCTATTATGCAACTTCTGAAAGAGTAGAGAATCTCTGGATCAAAACACAGGCAAAAAAGAGCAGAAACAAGCGATAAAAGCATTGCTTATGCACGTTGTAGTCTTTAAAAAAACGTGATTTTCTCAGCTTTTTCTTTATTTTGATATATTGCATGTTCAGATATTCATTGCAGGGAAAGAGTTAAAATTCCACATTGTGCCATGCAAAGGAAACTTATAGAAATGGAGCATATAATGGGCATTTTGTGAATGTCAAATATAAAACAAACTTAGCCGCACTAGAATTCGCTACTTCAGCTGATGGCGCGGCAGACGTGCCTCTCAGTAACTGCGTTTTTTTGAGGTGAATCTCTGTGTTTTCAGGCTCTGCTGTCGGACGAGACAATCTCCAGCGTGCCGGTGCTGGTGTTGGGTAATAAGATTCGACCGACCCGAGGCCGTGAGTGAGATGAGACTACGAGAGGTTTTCGCTCTGGAAGGACAGACCACTGGGAAGGTCAGTGCCAAGCAATCACAGACAAATAACACTAATGTAAGGTAACATGTAGGGCTGGGTTGAAAATATTGATTTCTTGATTTGATTCTCATTTTGATGAGCTCTTAAAAACCAAGTATCAATCTCTGCCAGGCGCTTCAGAGATGTTGAAGGAGGGAATTTGCCTCTCTCTCTTCTCTCCTAAACTGCCCACAGTAGTTCAATAATATCAGGTCATTAAACTGACCAGGGCAGATGATGTTATGATCATGTCCATTGTTGGGGAAAGTATATTTTGTTTTTTGTTTTTTTTTTAATAACAAAAGTTCTATTTTTGGTGAATGTTAAGGCCCTTTCACACCAAAAGTGAAATGAATAAGTCTCAGGCTGAAGGAAGTGCATATTACGCGTGTACAGTAGAGGGCGCAGCTCAAACAAACCTTTCAGATGTACTGCCATTCTGGATTAAAGAAGAATAGGATATAGGAGAAGGAAGTTCAACAGTCTTATTTCTAATAAGTGACCCCAAATAACATGATATTCAGCCCCTGGAATTTGAATTTTATCAGGGGAACCCCGCCAAAAACGTCGATTTTTACTAGTTACTTGAAAAAGTAATCTGATTACATAACTTGTAATGCATTATTTTTTTAGTTACTTGAAAAAGTAATCTGATTACGTAACTTGTAATGCATTATTTACTAGTTACTTAAAGTAATCTGATTACGTAATTCAAGTTACTTGTAATGTGTTACTTTACTAGTTAAAGTAATCGGATTATGTAACTGTAATGCGTTACTTGAAAAGTAATCTGCGTAATGCGTTTTACTAGTTACTTGAAAAAGTAATCTGATTACGTAACTTGTAATGCGTTTTTACTAGTTACTTGAAAAAGTAATCTGATTACGTAACTTGTAATGCATTATTTTACTAGTTACTTAAAGTAATCTGATTACGTAATTCAAGTTACTGTAATGTGTTACTTTACTAGTTACTTAATAAGTAATTGGAATATGTACTTGAGTTACTTGTAATGCATTACTGTACTGGTTACTTGAAAAAGTAATCTGATTATGTAACTTGTAATGCATATTTTACTAGTTACTTGAAAAAGTAATCGATTACCTAACTTGTAATGCGTTTTTTACTAGTTACTTGAAAAGTAATCTGATTACGTAATTCAAGTTACTTGTAATGTGTTACTTAATAAAGTAATTGGAATATGTAACTCGAGTTACTTGTAATGCATTACTGTACTTACTTAAAAGTAATGATTACGTAACTGTAATGCATTATTTTACTAGTTACTTAAAGTAATCTGATTACGTAATTCAGTTACTTGTAATGTGTTACTTTACTAGTTAAAGTAATCGGATTATGTAACTTGAGTTACTTGTAATGCATTACTGTACTGGTTACTTGAAAAAGTATCTGATTGCGTAACTTGTAATGCGTTATTTTACTAGTTACTTGAAAAAGTAATTGATTACATAACTTGTAATGCATTATTTACTAGTTACTTAAAGTAATCTGATTACGTCATTCAGGTTACTTGTAATGTGTTACTTTACTAGTCATTTAAAGTAATTTGATTATGTAGATCCAGAGATACACCCGGTCAGAGTTGGGGCTGTTTTTTTTTTTTTTGGAACTGTTTTTCACTGTAGCTACTCAAATGAAATTAACTCCTATAATAATGGGTGTTTACATTATTTTGTCCAACCCCTGAATCAATATTGAATCTGCTTATGAGTCCAAATTGAATCGAACTATGCAATTTGTGTCAATGCCCAGTCTTAGTAATGTAGCTTCACATGTTGTATGCTGTGTTTACAGGGCAGCGTGTCGCTGAAGGAGCTGAGCGTGCGACCGCTGGAGGTTTTCATGTGCAGTGTTTTGAAGAAGCAGGGCTACGGGGAAGGTTTCCGATGGCTCTCGCAGTACATCGACTGATTTCAGACACCATTACATCCATTCTGTCCTGATCTTAGTCCTGCTCTGTGATTATCAGCAATAAGAGATGTTGATTTGACCATTTTATTGTGTTTTAGTGGATATTACTGATTGGTTTTGTCGTTTTAGTCTCAATTCTGCATGTTAAAGATGGGTGTCATTTCTGCAGTTTACACACTGCAGCTTTAAATGCAGAAGAATATGCTGTCACTTTATTAAAGCCTGCGAATGTGGATGCAAAGTGGAATCAAGCCATTCGTTTTTAAACAATGATCAAAGTACAAGCACATGTGATATTTCAGTTCCTGCCGCTTTTGCTTAAGTTTTTAAACTTCGAGTCGCACTGATACACTTGAGTGTTGTAGTATTATTTGGCGTACTCTCATCTATAGATGTTGTAAAAGCTGATCTGTGTTTGAGATGTATAGTATGTTGTAATATATTCTACTGTACAGTGTTTGTGTATATAATGTTCATATAGTGTATGTCATCAGATGCCGTTGGTGTTTGTTGATCATCAGATGAAGTCTGATAGAATGCCTACGGCAGAGACACGTGATCATTTTTTTTTTTTTTTTTTTGCAAATTTGTAAATATTGTATAATGAGTATAAATGTGTTTTTATTGTTCATAGCCTTGACTTGAGTGTACAGGAATCCATCCTAACAGACTGTAAACATCTATAAACTATTAATATTTGAAGAATGTTTCTGCAGTCATTCAAGATCTTGATTTCAGTTGCAGATTGTTAGTAATCCTCAAACCTCTGAAACTGATAATTCACTCAGTATCTTTAGCACGAAACAAATCTGTCACTTACTCACCCTCATGCTGTCCAAACCTGTACCGGACTTACTTTCTTCTGTGAAACACAAACAAGATGATTTTTTCAGTACATGAAATGACCTGGCTGTCTCAGAGTAAAAAAATAAAATAAAAATCACGACTACAAATTAAAATGCATGATCATACAACCAAGTGTTCAAATATTTCCCAAAAAAGGGGGAAAACTTACTTAATCATTCATGCAATAAATCTTTCAACTTGATAGTTTAACCTGAACCATGATGCAATTAAAGCAAGAACAAGGCTATGTAAGAATTTTCATGTATTAATCGCTTTTTATATTTATATTGAGAATATTTTTGGTGCGCCAAAAAACACAAATAACAACTTACATAGTGATGGCCGATTTCAAAACACTGCTTCAGGAAGCTTCAGAGCGTTATGAATCAGCGTGTCGAATCAGCGGGTTCGGAGCGCCAAAGTCACGTGATTTCAGCAGTTGGCGGTTTGACACGTGATCCGAATCATGATTCGACACACTGATTCATAACGCTCCGAAGCTTCCTGAAGCAGTGTTTTGAAATCGGCCATCACTATATAAGTCGTTATTTTGGGGGTTTTTTGGCGCACCAAAAATATTCTCGTCACTTTATAATATTAATATTGAACCACTGTACTCACATGAACTGATTTAAATATGTTTTTAGTACATTAATGGATCTTGAGAGAGGAAATGTCATTGCTGGCTATGCACGGAGTCATCGGATTTCAACTAAAATATCTTAATTTGTGTTCCGAAGATTAACGAAGGTCTTACGGGTGTGGAACGGCATGAGGGTGAGTAATAAATGACATTATTTTAATTTTAGGTGAACTAACCCTTTAAGTGATGAACTTTGAAACGGTCACAGGAGATAAACCTGTAAATCGTGGATTTTCTACAAGTATGATAAAAGCATAACAGTTCATATGACTCATGTACATCAACACAAACGAGATTTGAAAGCTAGATTTTAGTAAACAAATTAACAAACGATGAAAACGGTGAAATAATGTGTTTTAAACTCATATGGGTTTAAAACACACGAGTAAATTGCAGAATTCTCATTATTGGCTGAAACATTTCCTGTAACGTCAGCCATGTTTAGTTCCATTGCAAAACACCAGGAGGCAGCAGTGATCTCCAGATCTCACAGTTCACACAGATTATTCAGAGAGACAGATTTATTATCAAATCTGGTGACTGTAAGCAGAAATAAGCAGTATCGTGGCAAACACCAGTTGTTGTCTTCAGAATAAATAGTGCATGTTCATTCACATTGGCTATAATGTGTGTTTAAGCCTCAGGCTGTCAATAAAACAGTTTTATAATGGTTAAACCGTAGTGTATCTACATGCTGTAAATGCAAAATGTGCACAAATGTGAATGTGTGAGTGTTTGAAACACTTGCATCACCTCTGCAATATGCTGGAAGACTTCTGGTCTCTTCTGCCAAAGTTTCCCCCCTTCACCCTGAAGATTCAATGACTAGATGCGTCCCAATTCACGTAAAGAGATCGATAAACGAATGTTAGCCAGTCAGTAAAACAAAATGACCATTAATTTTTAAATTTCGCGCGTGCACGGAGAAACGCGCGCAGATCAGAGGCGCCAAAGTCCCTTTAAATGGTTA
>JAOTNS010001843.1:0-66173 GCA_028476615.1 Culter alburnus
CTGTCAGTCCCGTCATGGCCAGAAGGACTGTGTTCGCGTTCTATGTTCTGGCTGTTTTGCGGGCCTGGAGAATGCACTCAGGCTCGTTTGACCAGGACCAGTCTGCCAGCCCGAGCCCGCTGCCGTCCCGGAGCAGCCCGAGCCCGCTGCCGTCCCCCGAGCCGCTGCCGTCCGGAGCAGCCGTGCCCGAGCGCCCGAGGCCGCGCCGCCGGAGCAGCCCGGGCCGCTGCCGTCCCGGAGCCAGCTCCGCCCTGACACGCCACGGAGGCCGTCACGGCTGCCCGCTCTCCCTGATACGGCCACAGAGCACCCTTGGTCGGCCCTGCACCACCGCCCAGGCCATTTGTCCTGCCGCTGCCGCTCAGGCCATCTGCCTGCTGGCGCCACCCGAGCTCCTTGCCCATGAACCCGCCAATGCCTCCGTTGATTTCCCCAAGAACTTTTGGGGGGGGGCAGTATACCTGGGTTGGGGAGCTTGGTTGGGGACCCTTCTGGCCCACTGCCGTCATCGGCCTTTGAAACTTTGGCCGTTTGGACCCTGACTGCCGTGGTTACCCAAGCGCCTGACCTGCCGTGGTTACCCAAAGCCGCCTGACCTGCCGTGGTTACCCAAGCCACCCGTACCTGGTTGGCCTGCGGGTTTTGCTCAAGCCACCTGACCTGCCGTGGCTACCCATTTACCTGCTGTGGCCGCCCGAGCCACCTGACCCGTGGCTTTCCGACACTCATCGCCATGGCTGCCTGTAACACCTGACCCCTTGGCTGCCGAGGCTCCGACCGCGGGTGCCCGAGGCTCCTGACCCGCCGTGGCGGCCCGAGGTCCTGACCCGCCGTGGCTCCCATGGCTCACGACCCGCCCTGGCTGCCCGAGCTCTGGACCTGCATCTGGGGACCCCGTTCCTGTCTGCATGCAGGCTCCAATGCACCCACCTCCCTCCCTCCCTAGCTGTTCCTTTACGCCGCGAGGACGCGCCGGGAGGTGTGGGCGTTATGTTATGATAACCGTCTGTTCCTGTCAGTTACCGGACACATCTCCCATCATCCTCTCTGCCACTCACCTGCACACACTTCACACTAACCTAATCACAACACCCAGCTGCAGCTCATTAGGACTATAAAAGACTTTACACCACATCACCTCATTGCTAGTCTGTTTTCCCTGTGTAACATTTCCAAGCGTTCATCCTGTTTATCCTGTCTGTTACGGTTCCGGTTTCTGATCCCTGTCTGGTCTACTGTTCGTTGATTGCTGCCTGCCTTTTCTGCTGCCTGTTCTGATACGATTCTGCCTGTCTGATGTTCCTGTTCGCCCGTCTGACCATGCCTGTACGACCACGCTCAACATTTAATAAAGCTTTGCATGTGGATCTTACTCCGAGTCCCGCCTACGTTACAAATAATAGTTTTAACAAGAACAAGACGACCTTTCACAACTCTTCAGTTTTTTCAATACTAACTTTTCCATGTGGAGAAAAAAGTAAAGCAACTCCAGCACTAAAATTTGTACCATGGCTAAGTATATGTTGACCTTTCCACCACATCCCCCACTCGGCTTCATTATCACAATCACTATGGGTTTCTTGCAGTAAGATAACATGTAACTTTTTATTCTGCATTTTCAGACACCAAAGCTCGTTTATATCTATCCCTCCCTCCATTAATATTTAATGAACCCACCCTCAAAAGATCCATATAATTTAAGAAGGAAAGAGAAAAAACAGCAACAAAAGAAACCAATAGATAAAGAGACAAGAACACCACGTGATGCATGGCTAATCACTCATAAAAAAGCTTTTAACCTCTTCTTTTTATCCACTTTTCTACTTTTTCTAATAACTGTGACATGCTTTTTCAACCGAAAACGTTTCTGCTTACTCAACTGATCAAGGCTCATAGTCTTGAGGAGAAACGACACTGACCGCTCAAATTTGTCAACATCAGGAAAGAAATCTTTAATGTTGACTTGTTTTCCAAATGTCTCATCAAGAAAGCCATTAATTTCCGCTAATGAATGCATAGAAAGATCTTTAATAGACAGATCTTGGGAGTCACCTTCCAATCCACATACAGAACCTACTTGTGAATCACAATCATAATCAAGAAGAGAACCATTTTCATCAGATACATCATCATCCATTACACTACCATCATTAGTGACAACCAACTCTCTCTTTCTTGTACCTAAACACACAGGCTCCTGAAAACTGCTTGAACTTGGCCCTGCAATTGGATCTGTATTAGGATCTGTATTAGTAACAATTTCGTGTGCTTCTATGATAGCGGACGGCGCCGCACCAGAGGCGCTTACCTCGGCTGCTGCACCTGCGTCTTCCTCTTGAGCAGTGTGCTCCGCCGCATCGCCCTCTCCCGACTCAACAGGCCTGTCCTCTGGTGTACGCTCTCTGTGTGGGCATGCGAACTTTTTGTGACCTAAATCACCGCATTCGAAGCACCTCAAACTACCAGTTGTTGCGTACACCATATAAGTTTTCCCTTCATGTCTTACCCGAAATGAAACGTCCAGCGTGTTCTCGGAGATTCTAGAAACATAAACACCTGCCTTCTGAAAGATTTAACATGTTTCAGAGACGGGTGTTTACATCCCAATGTAATCGTTTTGAACCCACTGGCAAATTTGCCAAACCGAACTAATTCCCGTTCCAACGCGTCATCCGGAATAAACGGTGGGACATTAGATACTGTGATTTTTGCTGTCGGCGCATGTAACGGGGAAACTTGAACAAAGTTTCCGTTTATAACAAGACCACTTTCGATTAAACGATTAACAAAAACTTGCTCTTTCAAGAACACTACTACGGCTTTGTTCATACGGGAAGCGGACACAATATTCTCATGTCCGACTTCCCCGCCAGCCGAGATAAGCACATCTTCCACTGTGACGCCGTCCTCTGGCACACACCTGAAACCATTACGTAAGGACAAAGACGGCACCTCTCATGAGACGCCATCTCTCCTTGCGCAACATTCACTTCAAAACCTTAACCTAAAAATAAACCATGCAAAAGAAAGAAAAAGAAAGAAAAAAAAAGAAAAAAAAAATAATAAAATAATTTAAACTAGTAATTGAGACTATGTGAATCACACAGCTCAGGTCTCACCTACACCACTCCACCCACTCCCAGCATGCAACAGAGAGAGAGAGAAAGAGACAGATACAGAGGGATTTGAAATTTGTGAACAGAGCAGGACAGAGTACAAGGGGAAAAAACAAAAAATCAATAACTGTACAGTTAAGTATAACATCAGATTGATTACATTTACATTTATTCATTTGGCAGACGCTTTTATCCAAGCGCCTTACAAGTGAGGAATACAACGCGATTCGTCATGACGAGGCAAATAGACAGGAAGTGCTCACAATAAAAGTTATCGGCAGTGCTCAGAGTATAAGCTACAATAGAGAAGTGAAAAGATAGGTATAAGAATTTTTTTTTTTTTTTTTTTTTTTTTTAAGATGAGGTAAGTGCTCACGAAAGAGAGTTTTCAGCTGTCTTTTGAATGTTGCCAGGGATTCAGCATTCCGGATGAAGGCAGGAAGATCATTCCACCAGCAAGGGACAGTGAATGAGAATGTCCTGGAGAGTGATTTCGTGCCTCTCTGTGACGGTACCACAAGCCTTCTCTCCTTTGAAGACCGTAGGCTTCTGGTAGGAGTGTAGACTCGTAAGAGTGAGTGGAAGTAGGAGGGTGCTGAGCCTGTGGTAGATCTGTAAGCAAGCGTCAACGCCTTGAATTTGATGCGAGCAGCAAGTGGTAGCCAGTGCAGAGAGATGAAGAGAGGCGTGACGTGGGCTCTTTTGGGCTCGTTAAAGACGAGACATGCTGCAGCGTTCTGAATCATTTGTAGAGGTTTGATTGTGCATGATAGCAGTCCAGCTAGAAGAGCATTGCAGTAATCAAGCCTAGAAATGACCAGAGCCTGGACAACAAGTTGTGTTGCATGTTCTGTTAGAAAGGGCCTGATTTTCCTGATGTTGAATAGTGCAAATCTGCATGACCGAGCTGTCTTTGCAATGTGGTCTTTGAAGGACAGTTGGTCATCAAGGATTACTCCAGATTTCTGGCCGAATTTGATGGAGTAATTGAGGATGTGCCAAGCTGGATGCTGAAATCGTGATTTAGAGTCGGATTGGCAGGGAAGACGAGAAGCTCAGTCTTAGCCAGGTTGAGCTGTAGATGATGTTCTTTCATCCATGCCGAGATGTCCACCAGACAGCTTGAGATTCGAGCAGCTACTGTGGGATCGTCTGGATGGAATGAAAGGAAGAGTTGTGTGTCATCAGCATAGCAATGGTAGGAGAAACCATGTGCCTGAATGATGGGACCAAGTGATGTAGTGTAAATGGAGATTGATCAGAGATGCATCAGAAGAAGGGAGAAAGATGTTGTCATTTTACATTATAGTATGCCATGTGAAACTGTAAACAGAGGCTTTACCATGGTAGAGACTGCCACATTACTGTTACTCACCCTTATAAAGGTCGACTACAGTATAGATTCAGACATATGGTACAGTGAGAACATTTACTGTATTGGCATCAAACTCTGTTCTAGCTAAAAACTTCATGACTGTGTCATACTTCATCACACCTTTTGATAACACACTGAATAGATTTACAGACGTTATGGATTTTATGTCAATTATGTAATTTAATGTAAGTGTATTTTCTAATGTGGCATCTGTAGCCTGTGTAATTATTTCAGCAATAAGGGTGATTTGAATCATGTATCTTGCATTGTTTGCTATTGAATTGATTGTTAAAAGTACTAAACTGAAAGAAGAACATACTGTTGTGTTTCGGTGACTAAATTCTCATTACATATCACAGTGATCTTGTGTTTTGAAATAATGATTATGTAGAATGAAAATATGTACAGCTAAAATGAAAGCATGAGATCAGGTTTTGAAAGAATGACTAGCTGTGTTAGAAGTGTGATCAGTTTGGATTTTTGTACTAAGGGTTTTGAAAATGTACACCTTACTTGTGAAAATAGTACCAAAGCAAATAAAAAATAAAAAAAACCTGTAAACTAAAAATAAGAAAGTATACTTGACTTATACTGACAGAAAAGTCTATTTAGCCTATACTTGGACTATAATTAGATATACTTCAAAGTATAATTATAAAAGTATAGAATAAAAGTACATTGTTTGAAAATATTGATTTATAAAGAACACAAATATATTCCTAATTCTGAATATCTGAATTTTTGTGTAGGCTAGTCCACTGGTAGTGTACATAGGAATTTACTTCAAATCTATTTCATTCTTTCCTAACCATTGACTATATTTTCAAGCTATACGGTAGGGGGCGCAGTTACGCATCTTCTGAAAGAGTACAGAATCTCAGGATCAAAATGCAGGAGAAGAAGAAGCTGAAACAAGTGATAGAAGATTACCAGAGATTGTATATTATAGGGAGATGAGAGGGTCTGTAACAGTTACCATTGGAGAAAGCGTAATGGCTATCACGTGCGGCACCTCTCAACCTATTGTGTAATGGCAGTGACATCAGTGCCCGCCGTTCAAAACTCCTTCCCTGCGCACCGCCTATGCTTACTGCCAGAGCCAGAGCGTTAGCATTAGCTGTTATGCTTTTTTGGCTAAAGGTTGCAGGCTTGCCTTCCAGTGGCTTTGAGATTACTCACGCAAATGTAAAATATACTGAATGAGGACTATGAAGATTTGGGGGTGTTTATGGACTCAATCTATTCCACCTGTGTTTGATCATTGTTCTGAATCCCATCCGGACATAGTCTTTGACAAAAAAGCAATTTTCTCAGCTTTTTGTTTAAAATGTTTCCTTTGTAATGCTTTAGATTACAGCCCGGAAAGTACTGCATAATTACAATGTATTTACAGCGTAACTTCCAGTAAGTATAGTGTACCTATAAAGTAAGTATGTGTAGTGTAGGGGAATGATATGTGAAGTCTGGGGAATAAAGGGGTAACAACTAGGAAAATAACAAATTATTTATACTGTAAGTATTTTAGAACTAAGGGGTACTTATACTAGGTGAAATATATTCTTGTTCCATAGTTACAGGGTAAGTATGACATCTGCGGATTGTAATTTAAAGTGATGCTTGTTACCCTCTTGTTTCATGTAGTTACAGAGTAAGTATGACATTGCGGGCTGTAAATTAGTGGTGCTTGTTACCCTCTTGTTTCATGTACTTACAGAGTAAGTATGACATTGCGGGCTGTAAATTAAAGTGGTGCTTGTTACCCTCTTGTTCCATGTAGTTACAGGGTAAGTACAATAAAAAACACATAATCTGATATAACTGACTCTGAAACCTTTATTTGAAAATCAATTTAATTCAAAACTGGTTTACAACACTTCTTATTCATTTTTAAATAACTTTTCATTTCAAATTACAAAGTATTGACAGAAAGTAGCACGTTTTGTCCTTTTTTTCTCTCTTGCTTGGCTTCCTCCTTCTCTTGTTCCTTTTCTTCTTTTTCAGTCTTTCCACTGATGAATCTTAAGAAGGATTCCCATGTCTATTCTGTATTATGTATTAAAAGAAAATACAGTACGCCCAGAAATGTTCTCATGGTTTACTCATCTTTTCACTTCCCACCAACTTTCACCAGCGTGTACATGAGAGTCAACTTCGTGTTTGACAAAGCACATTGTAATGAGCAATGTAAAGCTTCAAGCTTTCATGGCGTTCTCGCGGGAGTTTCATGTGAAACTCACGCGAGAACTGCCAACTCTGTTTTTCTGTCTTGTTTGTTTTTCATTGTTATTATCTGTTATTCAGTGTATTTTCAGTAGTAATTTTTTAAAAACGCCCGCATGACTTTTCGCGTGTTACTCGGTGCGTTTATGTCACGCCTTAAGTTACGTCAAGCATGAACTCTCAGTTCATGCAGTTTAAAAAATTAAAATAGTTGGTATTTTTCTTACAAACACTTATCATTTCACTTCAAAGGACATTGATTCATCCATTGGGGTTGTATGGATTACTGTAGTTATTACTCTATGTGCTGTTTGATGCTTCGACTTTTAGGAACACATGAACTTGCATTCCCAGAGATTATTTATTTTTCTGAAAACCTTTGTTTGTGTTCATCTGAAGAAGGAAAGTCATATACATCTCGGATGGCATGAGGGTAAAAGATGAGTAAATGGTGAGGACATTTCTGGGTGTACTGTATTTTCTTTTAATACATACATAATTTAAAAAAATAAAAAGTAGAAGAGGAACAGGAGGAGGAGGAAGCCAAGAGAAATGAATAAGAAGTGTTCTAAATCTGTTTTTAAATAAATTGTTTTTCAAATAAAGGTTTCCAAGTGATATCAGATTGTGTGTATACATGTGTTTTATTGTACTTACTCTGTAAATACATGGAACAAGAGGGTAACAAGCACCACTTTAATTTACAGCCAGCAATGTCATACTTACCCTGTAACTACATGAAATAAGAGTATATTTCCCCAGTATTAAAAAATTGCACTATTGTAGTTTTACTTGCCTTGAAACAACTCAATCAGTGCACTTTTGCAATAAAAACAAAATACTGTGTAAATGCACTGATATGTAGCCTGCCCCGTAAGTTTTAAAAAAGCCTTCATATATTTTGTATACTATTATTACAAAAAGGTGTGCAGTGTATGTTCTCACTAAATTGCATAAGATTTTTGTCTGTCATAATAGTATAAGTACCCCTTAGTTCTAAAATACTTACAGTACAAATCATTTGTTATTTTCCTGGTTGTTACCCCTTTATTCCCCAGACTTTTCATATTATTCCCCTATATTTACACATACTTACTTTATAGGTACACTATAATTACCAGAAATTACGTTGTAAATACGTTGTAATTACGCAGTACTTTCCGGGTTGTAATCTAAAGCGTTACCGAACATAGTAGTATACTTAAAGTGCAAAAATAATATATAAAAAGTAAACTATAAGTGTGATGTTATGTTCACTTAAAGAAAGCTTACAAGTATACTTGCACTAAACTAGTAGTTTACTGAGAGTATATTTCAAAGTGTACTTTCGTATGCTAAAAATGCACTACTAGTATTAAAATAGTAAACTACTAGTCTACTTATAAGTTCACTTGTAGTACAGATGCAGTACAAATGAGAAACATAGCTGTGAACTAGTTGTGTACTTAAAGTTTACTACTGTACTGTTACACTTATAGTACACTTAAACGTACACTTTACGTTAAACGTAACGTTTAATGCCAATTTAGTCCCAAGCGATATTAAAATAGTACACTTACAAGTTTATTACTAGTACACTGATACTAGCATACTTACTATATTACTTATACTTAAAAATATATACCTGAACATTACTTAAGTATACTTGATCAAATTAACTTGAAGTATACTTCTTTTTCATATGGGTAGCATTGTTGGCATTTTGAGAACTACTAGAAGTAGCAGATAGGGTGGTCAATTCCAAGAGAGTCCTCCTGCAGCAGGACCTCTCCAGCACTGGCAACTACCTGAAGCTTGTACTGGCATGTACCCATTGTCATACTGAAAAAGGTCAGTGAGAGGTGATGTGGGAAATTCATTCATTCAAGTATGGCAGCAGCTTTAGCCTCAACTGGCTTGACACAACCCTGGCCATCATGTCTCCCCAGGTGCGTTACCATAGCCTTACCTACCTCGCACCTTCCCTCCGTAGTGCTAGGGTCTTCTCTTTGGGCACGAGAGAATAACACTTGAGCCTTCCAACCTAGGGTTACAGGAAACGTCTCAGGTTACGTATGTAACCCTGGTTCCCTGAGTAGGGAAACGAGACGCTGCGTCATGACGCATTGGGAACCTTCTGTGTGATTACGTCATTGAAGCACTCTTCTATCTAACCAATCGTGTAGCGAGACGTCAGAGGCGGGTGACGTCACGGACCAGGAAACTATAAAGCATACCGGGATTCAGAGAACGCTAGCTTCTGAAATAAGTCTGAAGTAAGCGCTCGCAAGTATGCTGGGGGTACGGCAAGGCAACATAGCGTCTCGTTCCCTACTCAGGGAACCAGGGTTACATACGTAACCTGAGACGTTCCCTTTCGTGGGAACTGTTGACGCTGCGTCATGACGCATTGGGAACGCAATCCCAACTACGCCGTAACGTCAAGTACTTGCTTTATGTTAGCTTGACAAGACAGACGACCCTGGAGTGGAGCCAACATCAAGGTTGTAAAACCTAATAAATGTGTGCTGGCATGACCATCCAGCTGCATCACATATATCATCAATGAAAGCTCCAGACATCAAAGCCTTTGATGCCGCCATACCCCTGGTAGAATGGGCGTGGATAGCCAATGGAGAAGGCTGTCCAGCCGCTTCATATGCAAGTGAGATGGCCTCGACCACCCACTTGCTGCTCATCCTCTGCTAGATGTTGGGCCCCCTTTCTTAGGGGACCCATATCAGACAAATAATTGATCTGATTTTCGCCACAGGGCAGCTCTGTGGACATACGCATCCAAAGCCTTCACTGGGCAGAGCAGATTAAGTTTTTTCCCAATCCGAAGATTCAAAAGGAGGAGGATAAAAGGCCTGGAGTACAATCGGACCTGGGACATTGGTGGGGACCTTTGGCACATAGCCAGGTCTAGCATGAAGGAATGCTTTCACCATTCCTGGGGCAAATTCAAGATAAGATGGAGCAACTGAAAGTGCTTGTAGATCTCCTATCCTCTTCAGAGAAGTGATAGCAAGTAGGAAGACTTTTCTGGAACCTCCTCTAGTGGTTCGAAGGAAGCCTCGGCTAACCCTTGCAATACCACGGCCAAGTCCCAGGCAGGATTTCTTGTACGCACTGGAGGCCTCAACCTCAGTGTACCACGGAGGAAGCGTGTAACGAGGGGGTCTCGTCCTACCGAGGAATCCCCCTCAAGAGGAGCATGATAGGCTGAGATAGCCGCAAAATAGACCTTCAAGGTTGAAGGAGATAAACCTTCCGAGAATTTTACTTGGAGGAATCGTAGCACGAAGCTAATAGAAGAGTGGACAGGGTCCGTATTATTTTGTCTACACCAAGTAGCAAATACATTCCATTTATAGGAATACAGCTTCCTCGTGGAGGGAGCTCTGGAGTTAAGGATGGTCTCCACAACCTCAGTTGGGAGACCAGCATCTATGAACCTGGCCCCCTCAGAGGCCAGGCCCATAGCTTCCACAGTTCCAGGCGAGGATGTATTATTGTGCCGCCCGCTTGCGACAGGAGGTCCTGTCTGAGGGGAAGCTCCATTGGGGAGCCATGTAAGAGGGACACTAAGTCCGAGAACCATATCCTGGTTGGCCAGTACGGGGCCACCAGTATTAGGCTGGCCCCTTCCTGGCGTACTTTCTCCAGAACTCCCGGAGCAGAGCGAACGGGGGAAATGCATACAGACGTAGCCTCGGCCACATCTGCACCATGGCATCCAGACCCAGAGGTGCTGGATGTGTTAGGGAGTACCAGAGTGGACACCGCTTGACCAAAATTTTTCCATATGAGACCCGCCACTTCTGGGTGGAGTCTCCATTCCCCGGGCCTCGGCCCCTGCCTCGACAGGGCGTCTGCTCCCACATTTTGATACCCTGGGATTGTAAGCTGCTCTCAGAGAGAGAAGCTTCCCCTGGGACCACAGGAGGATCCGACGGGCCAAGTAATAAAGTTGGCGAGACCGCAGACCCCCCCAATGGTTTATATATGAGACCACCGACATGTTGTCCGTACGGACCAGCACATTGTGGTCCCTCAGGTCTGGGAGGAAGTATTTTAGTGCAAGAAATACCGCCAAAATTTCCAGCCGATTTATGTGCCAGGAACGCTGATGGTCCTCCCATATACCCTGAGTTGAGCGACCACTCATGATCGCCCCCCAGCCCGTGAGGGAAGCATCTGTCGTAAGCATTACGCGACAACAAGAAGTCCCCAGCACGGGTCCCTGGGACAGGAACCATGGATTTTTCCACATGACCAGAGCACGAAGGCATCGCTGCGTGACTTTGATCATGCGAAAAGGATTTCCCCTCGGAGAAATCCCCCTGGTCCTGAGCCACCACTGTAAGGGTCTCATGTGCAGAAGGTCAAAATGTATGACGTTGGACGCAGCTGCCATCAGACCCAATAGTTTCTGGAACTGTTTTACAGTGAGTGACCAGCCTAACTTCACCCCTTTCATGGCTACGAGAATGGAATTCACACGAGCAGGAGACAAATGTGCCTGCATCGTGGTGGAGTCCCAAACTACACCTAGATAATTGGTAGTCTGAGGCAGAACTAGCACACTCTTTTTGGCATTGAGCCTCAGCCCAAGCCTTTTCATGTGGGACAGAACAGCATCTCGATGCTGGACTGCCAGTTGCTCTGATTGAGCTAGGATCAACCAATCGTCGATATAATTCAGTACGCGGATGCCCTGGAGTTTCAACGGAGCCAGAGCTGCATCCACGCACTTCGTGAATGTGCGGGGTGATAATAATAGGCCGAAAGGAAGAACCCTGTATTGGTAAGCTTCGCCCCCGAAAGCAAACCTGAGGAACTTCCTGTGATGAGGATGGATGGACACATCCAAAGTACGTATCTTTCAGGTCTATCGCCACAAACCAGTCCTCGGACTTGATCTGTGGGATAATCTGTTTGAGTGTAAGCATCTTGAATTTGAGCTTTTGTATGGAGCGATTTAGCACACGTAAAGCTATGATAGGACGTAGTCCTCCATCCTTTTTTGGTACAATGAAGTAACGGCTGTAAAAGCCTGACAGCTTGCTGAGAGGAGGAACCCTTTCTATAGCTCCTTTTTGCAAGAGCGTCATAACCTCTTATTCCACAACCAGAGACTGCTCGGGGGTCTCCACTGTGGGAAGGACCCCGTTAAATCTGGGCGGGCAAGACCTGAACTGAATTCTGTAAACCTTTTCTATGATGAGCAGCACCCATTTCGATATATTCGGTAGAAGTTTCCATTCTGCCATAAAATCTACTAAGGGAACCAGTCTCTCGAGACTGGCCTCTGGTGTTTTTTGAGCACTTGATTCGACGTTCTGAAGCGGCGCACCGACAGAAGACAGACGAAGACAGAGTGATGACCGGCCCTCCTCGGACAGTCGGTGGAGACCGCTGCGCCCTGATGCACACTGGGTGCCAGGCAGTGTTGGGCACGTTACTTTAAAAAAGTAATTAGTTATAGTTACTAGTTACTTCTCACAAATAGTAACGGAGTTAGTAACTGAGTTACATCATTATAAAAGTAACTAATTACCAGGGAAAGTAACTATTGCGTTACTTTAAAAAAAATAAAAAATAAAAATAAAAATATGCCAAATAAATTGAATGCCCCAATATTACATATAAGTCTAAGAATAAATTATTCTTGATGCGACTCCTGACTCATGATCCGCTCTTGCTCACGACATGAAATTTCTCTGTACTGTGTTGGTAGCCATTAAAGAAAACGTAGTTTCATATTTATGTTTAAATAGTCCTATGTTATGTTTTAAATCCATTTATTCGATTATGAAAAGTGTGAGTAATGCATCATAAGATGCGCAAATATATCGGGAGACATGGAGTGGGTCAGACATGATTTTAAACACTTCATTAAGTTTTGTTTTATAGAAAGCCTCTCTTTAAAGTGAATTTCGTTTTGTAAAAATTGTATCTTAATTTTAATCAATGTTTCATCAACCAATTGCTTGGATTTAATATATAACAAGCAAATATAGCAGACAATAAAATCATGACATGGAGGCGCGGGCGCGATCACTGGCGCGTGAACTGGAGCGCGTCTTATAGGCTAAATGAACCGAAACTCAGAGGCTGCTTGCCTCGCAGACATGAGAAATATATCTATAGAATGCTTGAAATATCTACTTTAACGAAAATGAAGTAATTAAACACGAAAAGAAAGAGGCTACTCTGATTATGTAGCCTAATCCGAATGAAATGTGCGTTATCTCTCTAGGCGCGTCCATATGAGCAGATGATCAGCAATGAGAATCAGCAATGTCAACTTCATCTTTGCAGCCGACACTGATTCAGAAAACATTACTTTATTAATAAACAATTAAAATGTCTCCTTGCTGTTTTTGTCACACTCATAATCATTACTTTTGCCGGTTCTTTATGGCAATTATGCGCGTGCCCTTGAGTGCTAAATATATTATGTAAACGCTCCTTATTATGGTTTATTCTCTCCAGTATTTAAGAAATTAAATTAATATAAATGTGATTAGTCAACTAATAGCTTAAATGAACAACTACTAGTCGACTAGAAAGAAACTCATTTCACATATTTTCGATCAAGCATCAAAAAGGGTATTCTGGTTTGAGCTCGCGCTTCGCGCGCATGCTCTGACAGACACACACACAGCGCATCATACATTATCATCAGTTTAAAAATTATTGTGTATGACTAACCGCAGCACACACCAGAGAAAAAACCTTTGCAGGTCCTATGGCTGAGAGAGAGCTTACTCGGATGAAAACCGCTTCAGTGAGCTCAATTATAGTAACGCGGCATTTTTTTGTCAGTAACGCTAACGGCGTTGTAACGGGAGAAAAAGTAATTCGTTTGATTACTCGTTACTGAAAAAAGTAACGGCGTTAGTAACGCGCGTTATTTATAACGCCGTTATTCCCATCACTGGTGCCAGGGTTAGCATAACGGCCCCCTGAGGGCGCCGAAGGGGGATGGGTGTCAGATATTCTAACACAGGACCCCCTCCGGAGGGGGCTGCCCTCATGAGTCCTGGCCCACTGATGTCAGGACCTCTTTGAAGCCTTCTTGGTGATAATAACAGTCTGCAGATCTGTCTTACTTCACAAAGACTTCAGCTGTGTCGCCTGTCCCGGTCCCCAAGCTTTCTGCGGGGGAGCAAGGGTGGCGACACTTTTTTTTTTTTTTGGATGAACGGTCAGACCAGTGCCCTGAAACGGCGAGCTGGCAGGGAACAATTGAACTGACCACTCTATGACCCTCCTCTTCTTGGAGGATCACTGGACCGCTGCGCCCTGAAGCACACGAGGTGGCAAGGTTAGCAGACCGGCCTCTTTTCCTTTAAATTCCTCAGAATTTAATGTATTCTATATTTCATTTAATCCTCAAATTAAATGCAGCCCAAAACAAACAGTCAAAAATGACAGGCTGAATATATTAGAATACAAAAGCCTTTTTTTATTTGAGGCTTTAAAAAGGTTTTGAATAGTTTGATTAGTCTGCTTCTTTCATTATCATTCTGTGACTACAGTACTGCATAGTGTTGACAACTTGAAACAAACCTCTACAAATGTATCTGTGTCCTAATAAAATAAGCTATACTGGTGTGAATATTCAATGTCAACCTTAATTTCTTGATTATTATTCAATCAGTATTGGTGCAAATATTTGTACAAACAAAAATATTCAACACCTGAGACTGTTACAGTAGACAGGAGACAGACACAGATGTAACAGGTAACGGTTGCTTTATTTGACCACAGTAGAGCAGGGTGAAACACACAGGTAAGTGAACTGGTTGTAGATTGACTTGAGCAGGGAATATGAGGTATATTTACTGTCCTTTTGTTTGCAGGTAGATACACGCTGGAGCTTGGAGATCGCTGGAGAACTTGGGAGCTGACGGGAACACACTCACACAGCAGACGAGGCACACAGAGGGAAGAGACACGCTGGAGACAGGTGAGTATGCGAAGAGGAGTCCTTGAGGTAAGCATAACAATGAGGGTATGCGAACGAGACCGGACGTGGAGTGCTGTGTGCGTGTGTGCTTTATAGTGCTGTTGATGAGTTGAGTGATGAGGTGCAGGTGGCGGTGATCAGTACTCTGGAGACTGTGAGCGTTGTGGTTGGGTGACGTTGGAACCTGACGTGTCTGTGACAGTACCCCCCCCTCCACGGCCCGCTCCAGAGGGCCGAGGACCCCGACGCCGTGGTGGTCGTCCTCTTCCCCGCGGTGCCGGTCTCTCAGGGTGACTGTCGTGGAAGGTCTGGAGTAAGCTGGGGTCTAAGATGTCGTTCTTTGGGACCCATGAGCGTTCCTCGGGGCCGTATCCTTCCCAATCCACCAGGTATTCAAGCTGACCACCACGACGCCGGGAGTCCAAGATCTCATGAACCTCGTACGCAGCTCCGTCCTCCAGGATGAGTGGAAGGGGGGGTTCGGCGGGAGCCACGTCAGGTCCTGTGGGAAGAACAGAAGGGTGGTGAGCTTTGAGAAGTGACACTGGAAAGTGGGGTGTATACGATACCCTGGTGGAAGACGGAGTTGATAGGTGACTGGGTTGACCTGCTTGACGATGGGGAATGGGCCAATGAACCTGGGACTCAGCTTTCTGCAGGGCAGACGCAGTCTGATGTCACGGGTGGATAGCCAAACCATCTGACCAGGCTGGAAGACTGGGGTGTCGGAACGTCGGAGGTCGGCTACCATCCTGCGTCTGCGCAGGGCTCGTTGCAGTTGATGGTGTGCTGAGTCCCAGACCCTCTCGCTCTCTCGGAACCAGTAATCCACTGCAGGAACGTTGGAGGGTTCCCCATCCAGGGGAACAGTGGGGGTTGGTAACCGAGTACGCACTGAAACAGTGTAAGCCCTGTAGTTGACTGTCGGAGAGAGTTTTGGGCGTACTCGGCCCAACCCAGGAACTGGTTCCAAGAGTCCTGGTGGTCATGACAGAAGGTACGGAGGAAGCGGCCAATCTCCTGTACCTTCCTCTCCGTCTGCCCGTTCGACTGGGGGTGATATCCGGAAGTCAGGCTGACGGCCACACCTAGGAGGGAGTAGAAGGACTTCCAGACTCTGGATATGAACTGAGGCCCTCGGTCGGAGACTATATCCTCTGGTATTCCGAAGTATCTGAAGACTTGGTTGAAGAGTATTTCGGCGGTCTCCATAGCAGTGGGTAGTCCAGGGAGTGGAATTAAACGGCATGACTTTGAAAAGCGGTCTACGACAACTAGGATGGTGGTATTTCCTTCTGAGACAGGGAGATCAGTAATGAAGTCCACTCCTAGGTGTGACCATGGGCGATCTGGAACGGGCAGCGGAAGAAGTTTCCCAGCTGGCAGATGACGAGGAGACTTGGAGATGGCACACTCCCTACAGCCCTGCACGTACCTTCTGACATCTGCAGCCATCCCTGGCCACCAGAAGCGTTCTTTTAGCAACGAGAGGGTCTCATTGACCCCCGGGTGACCAGTGCCAAGTGACGTGTGAGCCGAGTGAATGGTGGGAGTGCGTCGTGTCCGTGGAGGCATTGGAGGAGGGAATGGTCTCCTCTGACCAAGTGATAGGACTCACGATGAGCGAGCTAGGGATGATGGGTTCAGGTTCTTCAGTCGTTTCCTCCGGAGCATGTAGGCGGGAAAGAGCGTCTGCTTTCACATTTTTAGAACCAGGACGAAAGGAGATAGTGTAGTTAAAGCGGGAGAAGAACATGGCCCAGCGAGCTTGTCTAGGGTTCAACCTTTTTGCAGAACGAAGGTATTCAAGGTTTTTATGGTCCGTCAGTACCAGGAACGCATGTTTGGCTCCCTCCAGCCAATGCCTCCACTCTTCCAAGGCAAGCTTGACCGCAAGAAGTTCCCTGTCACCGATGGAGTAGTTGACTTCCGCCGGGCTGAGCTTGCGGGAGAAGAAGGCGCATGGATGGAGTCTACTTGGCGTCCCCTGCTGCTGTGACAACACCGCTCCCACTCCAGTTGTTGATGCATCCACTTCGACGATGAATTGTTTCTCTGGGTCTGGATGTACGAGTAAGGGAGCGGTGGTGAAGGCTTCTTTGAGCTGGTTAAAGGCGTTGGTGGCTGCCGGGGTCCAGGACAGAGACTTGGGCTTATTGTGGAGCAGGCTGGTAAGTGGATGGGCGATGGAACTGTAACCTTTGATGAATCGTCTGTAGAAGTTGGAGAATCAGAGGAAACGCTGGAGTTCTTTTATGGTGGTGGGTTCTGGCCAGTTGGTGATGGATTCCACCTTCCTCTCGTCCATCCGGATGCCACTGTGGTCGATGTTATATCCCAGGAAAGAGACGGAAGGTTGGTGGAATGTACATTTCTCTGCCTTGAGGAACAGGTGGTACTGGCGAAGACAGGTGAGGACCTCCGCAACGTGTTGGCGATGTTCGGCCTGGCTCCGGGAGTATATGAGTATGTCATCGATGTAGACTAGGACAAAACGATGGAGAAACTCCCGGAGCACCTCATGAATGAAGTCCTGGAATACGGAGGGGGCGTTGACTAGTCTATACGGCATGACCAAGTATTCGTAGTGGCCAGTAGGGGGTGATGAAGGCGGTCTTCCACTCGTCCCCCTAACGTATCCGGATGAGGTTGTACGCGCTGCGGAGGTCCAACTTCGTGAACACAGTGGCACCACGGAGATGTTCCAGGGCCGCTGGGACGAGAGGAAGGGGATACCGGAACTTAACAGTTATTTTATTGAGTGCACGGTAGTCAATACATGGCCGCAAGCCTCCGTCCTTTTTGGCCACAAAGAAGAAACTGGAAGCAGCAGGGGAAGTAGACGGCCTGATGTAACCTTGGGCGAGGGCTTCCTTGATGTAATCCTCCATGGCCTTCTCCTCCGGGATGGAAAGAGGGTAGATCTTTCCTTTTGGCACTGGTTCACCCGGAAGCAGGTCGATGGCACAATCCCATGGCCGGTGTGGAGGCAGCTTGGAAGCCCGTTGCGGGCAAAATACGTCGCTGAAGGGGGCGTAACACTTGGGGATTTCGACGGAGCGTTGTTCAATGGACTTTCGATGGACGTGGCTTGGAGAGAGAGGTCAGGTGATGGAGATGGTGGAACAGGCAGTTCCGTCAGACAGCTAGTGAAGCAAGTGTCGCCCCACTTCAGGATTTCGCCCGTTTTCCAGGAGATGGTCGGGTTATGCTGCTCCAACCAGGGGCGCCCCAGAACCACGTCAGCGGTGGAATCCTCCAGAACCAGCAGATGAGCTTCCTCTTGGTGAAGTAGACCGACTTGAAGGGTCACAGGTCCAGCCACGGTGCGGACGCGCTTACGGCTCAGGGGTCGGCCGGTTATGGAGCAGATCTTGTAGATGGTCGGAGACGGAGTGGTCTTGATACGTAGGTGGCGACAGATGGCACCAGAGATGAAGTTGCCGGCGGACCCCGAGTCGATGAGCGCGACCACTGTAAGGGAGACATTGGCGGCAGTAAGATTGACGACAGTAGTGAGTGGTTTCATTTTACGAGTAGCAGGAATAATGGCACTCACCAGGGGTCGTGGCGGTCGTGTGGGGCATGCAGCAATCACATGCCCCGGTTCACCACAATAGAGACAGAGACGAAGGGTTAGCCGGCGGCGGCGTTCTTCAGAGGACAGACGAGAGTTTTCTACTTCCATGGGTTCCTGGGCTGGTTCTGGAGTGCTGACGGGTTCGGATCGGCAGAGTAGCACGTTGGAGAGGGACTGGTCCTGGTGCTCTTGGAGGCACGCCTGCATGCGAGTGGCGCAGCGGATGGAGAGCTGGATGAATTTTTCTAGGCCGATGGAGTCCTCGCATGCAGTGAGTTGCAGCCGCACCCGAGGCTCTAATCCTTGACAATAGGTTGTTATCAGGGCTTGTTCATTCCATCCACTGAGTGCTGCAAGCGTTCTGAATTGCAAAGCATAATCGTAAATGGACATTGATCCTTGTCTTAAATTATAAAGTTTCTCACCAGCTGAAGAATCCGTGATCGGTTTCCCGAACACTTCCCGGAAGTGGGAAATAAACGCCGAGTAGGATTGGGTTACAGCGCCCCGCTGGGACCAGATGGAATCGGCCCACTTCAATGCTTTGCCGCTGAGCTGAGAGATGATGAACGCTATCTTAGAAGTGTCACTCGGGTACAGGTGCGGCTGCATCTCCAGGACCAGTGTGCATTGCAGCAGGAACCCGCTGCAATCCTCCGCCGATCCTGAGTAGGGCGCCGGTTTGGCCATGGGACTGGCGTACGGCGGCAATGAAGGAGGGTTGTTGACGTTGGCTGTGGTGTTCGCTGGTGCTGGTGCAGGTGGAGGGACAGTGACTGGAGATGATGGCGGTGGATGGATGGTCAAAGTGCGCCGAAGCGCATCCACCAAATCCTGAAAAGGGTCGGGTTGGCTCATACTGGGTCTGCGGTGTTGGTCCGGTCTTCTGTTACAGTAGACAGGAGACAGACACAGATGTAACAGGTAACGGTTGCTTTATTTGACCACAGTAGAGCAGGGTGAAACACACAGGTAAGTGAACTGGTTGTAGATTGACTTGAGCAGGGAATATGAGGTATATTTACTGTCCTTTTGTTTGCAGGTAGATACACGCTGGAGCTTGGAGATCGCTGGAGAACTTGGGAGCTGACGGGAACACACTCACACAGCAGACGAGGCGCACAGAGGGAAGAGACACGCTGGAGACAGGTGAGTATGCGAAGAGGAGTCCTTGAGGTAAGCATAACAATGAGGGTATGCGAACGAGACCGGACGTGGAGTGCTGTGTGCGTGTGTGCTTTATAGTGCTGTTGATGAGTTGAGTGATGAGGTGCAGGTGGCGGTGATCAGTACTCTGGAGACTGTGAGCGTTGTGGTTGGGTGACGTTGGAACCTGACGTGTCTGTGACAGAGACATAAAACTGAACAAATTTCACAGATGTTTGATCAACAGAGTATCTGAAAGCCTGATGTGGCACCAGCTACTTTACAGAGCATCTCATCCTCAGCACCAGATTTGCAGCTCTTGCTGTGAGATGTTACTCCACTCTTCCATCAAGGCAATTCACGTTCTCAAACATGTCTGGGGGGGACCTTTGGTTACATGTGGTTTGGCACTGGAAGGACAATCAGCTGTCCTTTTGTCTCCCTGTGGCACTGTCTCAGGCATCTTACATTACGGACATTGCAGTTTATTGCTCTGTTCTCATCTGCAGTCCTCTTGTCTCCTGCAGCAGGACTAAGGCACGTCCACACAGGTGATCAGAGACCCTGGTCATCTTTATTCTGTTGTTTTTCAGAGTCAGTAGAAAGGTCTCTTTAGTGTCCTAAGTTATTGTAACTGACCTTGATTGACCTATAGGTGCATGTGCAATTGAAAAACAATAAAATATTAAAATATTTAAAATATTATCCTGAAAATTTTCTTCTTTTTTTTTTTTTGCAGATTTTTTCATTTTTTTCTTAGTTTTTAAATTTTTTTAAAAACAACAAATCCAGTTAGCCTATATAAATATTAATTACATTAAATGTTATAACAAATACAGAAGTAATTACTTTGAATGTTGAAAAAAATTCAAAAAATTCAAATTGAAAAAAATCAAAATAATGTGTGAAATGAAGCAATGCAAAATGTGAACTTCTGAAGTAAATATTAAAAACAGGGCCTTGGCACTCGGGAACAGCGTTCATGTATGTCCAGATCACACACTGCCAGAGCTATCCAAGACTTCAGCTCTCACATCCAGTCTGAAACAGACAGCGACTTTACAAGATGATAAGAAAAAAGTGAAAAATCACAAAAGCAAAACAAAACCATATTATGACATTGGTGATAATAACAAGTATAACGTCATCTTGTAAAATAGCAGTCTATTTTTTTCTGTGCATTTGTGCTGTATTACCTCACAAAAATAAATTTTATTATTATCAGAATTATTTTATTTGACTGCTTTTGAAATTGTTTTAAATCAGGTAGGCTACCTAAGGTTGTTTGAGTATGTGTTATGTTTCACACAATTTAGGGTTTTGTGCTGCAATATCCTGCCTTGTCAAACTTTAAATATAACGAAACTAAACTATAATTTCCTATCATAATTATAATATTTTAAACAAAAATAACATTATTTACGTAGCTGCTGGCATGAACACTATCATCAAAACAAAGCTCCAAAGGTTTATATTTCAAAGGAATATTGTATTAATTCGAAATAATCAATTAAACCGATGCGAGGAGCGTCTACAAATATTTTATTAGTAGACGCTCCTACAGAATCTACAGAGCGTCTACAGAATATTTCAGGAACCGAATATATTGTAACACCGGTGTTACAATATATTCGGTTCCTGAAATATTCTGTTCCACTGGGTGGCGCTTACGCGAATATTCATGATATCCTCCTATTGTGGGCGTGTCCTTGAGAGAACGCGCAAGCGAATGGAACTGAAAATATTAGTACACGCTCCTCAAATTGCAACTGTTTAATAGATCAGTTTGAAAAGGTAATAAAATATTCCTTTGAATATACCTTTGGAACTTTGTTTTGATGACAGTCTTCTTGAACATGCCAGCAGCTACTTAAAGAATGTTATTTTTGTTCAAAATTATTATGATAGGAAATTATAGTTTAGTTTCATTATATTTAAAGTTTGACAAGGCAGGATATTGCAGCACAAAACCCTGAAATGTGTCAAACATAACACATACTCAAACAACCTTATGTAGGCCTACCTGATTTAAAACAATTTAAAAAGCAGTCACATAAAATAATTCTGATAATAATAATATTTATTTCTGTGAGGTAATAGAGCACAAATACACAGAAAAAAAAATAAGCAGCTACTTTACAAGATGACGTTATACTTGTTATTATCACCAATGTCATGGTTTTGTTTTGCTTTTGTGATGTTTCCACATTATACTCATCATCTTGTAAAGTCTGTTTCGGATTGGATATGACAGCTGAAGTCTTGGATAGCCCTGGCAGTGTGTGATCCGGACATAATGAAGGCTGTTCCCGAGTGCCAAGGCCATGTTTCAATATTTACCTCAGAAACCTTCTTTTCACATATTGTTTTGAATGTCTTTTCAATTTGAGTTACATTCATAGAGCAATTACTTCTGTACTTGTTATAACATTTAATGTAATTAGTATTTATATGATTTGTTGTTTAAAAAAAACACCAAAAAAAGAAAAGTCAATTTTCAGGATAATCAAGTCAATCAAGGTCAGTTACAATAACTTAAGACACTAAAGAGACCTTTCTACTGACTCTGAAAAACACCAGAATAAAGATGACCAGGGTCTCTGATCACCTGTGTGAACATGCCTTAGTCCTGCTGCAGGAGACAAGAGGACTGCAGATGTGAACAGAGCAATAAACTGCAATGTCTGTAATGTAAGATGTCTGAGACAGTGCTACAGGGAGACAGAAGGACATGCAGCTGATTGTCCTTCCAGTGGCAAACCACATGTAACCATAAGTCCCACTAGACATGTTTGAGAATGTGAATTGCCTTGATGGAAGATTGGAGTAACATCTCACAGCAAGAGCTGCAAATCTGGTGCTGAGGATGAGACGCTCTAAAGCAGCTGGTGCCACATCAGACTTTCAAATACTCTGTTCATCAAATGTCTGTGAAATTTGTTCAGTTTATGTCTCTGTTGTTGAATCTTTTTGTTTGTACAAATATTTTTTAAGAAATTTGCTGGGGAAAAAAAGAGAAATTTGCTGAAAGTGAAAAACTCAAAATTTTGAAAAATGTTGCTTTGCAACAAAAATATGTGACAAATAACATCAAGTGTGCATTTACTTGTTTGACTTTAATAAAAATTTGTCATGATATCCAGTAAAATATGAGAAAACAGGAAATATTTGTAGTTTAGTGTTGATAAGGGTAGCCTACTACTTAAGTCTTACTGTGGTGATAAACACTGAAAATCAAAATAATCAAGAAATTAAGGATGACACAGAATATTCACACCAGGCTATAGCTTATACTTTTTTATTAGGTCACAGATACATTTGTAGAGGTTTATTTCAAGTTGTCAACACTATGCAGTAGCTAGTCACAGAATGACAACGAAGGAAGCAAACTAATCAAAAACTTTTTAAAGCCTCACAAATAAAAAACGCTAAACAGAAAACACATCAGTGTAAAACAAGGTTATTCGCTCATGTTTGCTCTGCTGTATCCTTCTGTTTATCTGAATGCTTGTACACAATCAGGCAAAATAGCTCAGACGATTTATCATATTACACAAACTATGCATTGCTTTGAACATTTGAACTGTTGACTAACATTGAATGTTTTATTACCTTTTCGAAATAATCCATTAAACCAATGCGATTTGAGAAGCGTGTACTAATATTTTCAGTTCCATTCGCTTGCGCGTTCTCTCAAGGACACGCCCACAAAATGAGGATATCATGAATATTTGCGTAAGCGCCACCCAGTGGAACAGAATATTTCAGGAACCGAATATATTGTAAAGGCCCCGGTATACTTCAAATGAAATCGAAGAAAGAACTGATGTGATGTCATTTCGAACAAAATCAGGCCAAAACGAAGTTCGTTTTGTGTTCTTTTTGGAAGTTCGAAACGGCTTGCCAAAGCGAACTTTCAGGAAAAGTTCGTTCCAGCACCAAAACACCTTCGTACTACCATTGGTCAGTGACGATAACGTAACAGGAGGTGTGTGCTGAGGCTCCGCCTTCACTCGCGTGGGCGCGTCTCTGACTCATTTGATCTGTAGAGTTTGTTGAGGTAAGAGCTCCGCGGGTGAAAACATGAACACACTAGATAGCCGCTTTATAGTACAAAATGAAGTTGTGCTTGTAAAAAAATGAGGCACTAACACTGTTTTTCATGTTTGATACTGTAAAGCTGCTTGATTTTAAGCAATCCATTGAATAAAGTGCTATATGAAGACGTGACGTGACTGGAGTGCTACTTTGCAGAGCTCGTGCTAACATTCCCATGCTGTTATGATTAGACGCTTTTCTTATGCTTTCTATAATAAATGCTTACTGTTTTCTCATTTTTGTTGTGTTTATTTTGTTACTGAGAAGAAAATGCACGGCACATATTTACATATTCATCTAAACGTCGATCTCAGCAGTGTGGGCGGCGTGTTCGTTTACAGTATATCGCTGGTCATGCATTTCGAACTTCGTTTTACCCCTAAACGAAGAACAAAAAAGAAGTTCGTTTGAAGTATACCGGAGCCTTAACACCCCACCTTGGTTTAATGTTGAACGAGCTATCTTACCTCCCCTTCCACCACTGCAATGCTTGTCCATTAAGTCTCACCCAATAATATAACAACTATATTCAAGATGTGTCAGGATGCTGCTTTTCATTTTGTCCAAGTATTTACATCTTAGGAGACCCGCTTTTATTAAGTGCCATTCATTTCAAGTTGATTGTATTTATTTGTGTCTGTTAGCTATACAATAGCAATCTACAAATAATTGTACCTGACACGTTGTTTGAGTGGGCTAGGGGGAGGGGTTTACAAACCATTTAATTTTCTGTAAATTGAATATATTGTTTGCCCATTGAAGGAAATAAAAGTATGAATCATAAAAAAAAGAATCTCTGTTTTTTTTATTTAGTAGTAAGAAAATATTGGTCATCCATTTTTTTATATCAGCTATACAGTCCGTTAATTTTGTGAACTGGTAAGTTTCATTAGGGCTCGAAGAAATATAGAGCTGAGTATCATCAGCGTAACAGTGAAAACTAACGCCATGCTTCCTAATAATATCTCCCAAGGGTAGCATGTACAGAGTGAAAAGCAACGGTCCTAGTACTGAGCCTTGCGGTACTCCATATTGAACTTGTGATCGATATGACATCTCTTCATTTACTACTACAAACTGATAACGTTCAGATAAGTATGATTTGAATCATGCCAATGCAATTCCACTAATGCCAATGTAATTTTCAAGTTTAACAGAATGTTGTGGTTGATAGTGTCGAATGCAGCATTAAGATCCAGTAACACTAATAAAGAGATACAGCCATGATCTGATGATAAGAGCAAATCATTTGTAACTCTAATGAGAGCAGTCTCAGTACTATGATGCGGTCTAAATCCTGACTGGAAATCCTCAAAGATGCCATTTCTTTCTAAAAAGGAACATAGTTGAGATGATACTGCCTTTTATTTTGACAGAAAAGTGAGATTCGAGATTGGCCTGTAATTGACTAATTCTCTAGGATCAAGTTGTGGTATTTTAATAAGAGGTTTCATAATAGCCATCTTAAAAGTTTTCGGTACGTATCCTAGTGATAAAGATGAATTAACAATATTAAGAAGAGGATCTATGACCTTTGGAAGCATCTCTTTCAATAGCTTAGTCGGTATAGGGTCACATACATGTTGTTGATTCTGATGATTCAACAAGTTTAGAAAATTCTTCCTCTCCTCTTAATTCGCTGTTATAGCGAATGAATGGAATTTTTCCTCAGGGACAGTATCTGACGCGATACTGTAGTAGACGGTTGCATGGTTAACAATAAGGAGTTAACCTTATGATAATCAGCATTTAAGTGATAGAAGCATCTGATTTGGGCACTAATAAACAGGACATACTCTATGAACTGACTGTTCACCGCTAGTCCATGTTGCAGCATGTACTCAATTTCAGATCTCATTATGTCACGTTTGCTTGGGTTTACACTATAGGGATTCTGCTTGACTATGGAAGACGCACCAACATCAATGTCATGTTTTAGCACAGTGGTTCTGCCAGACACATCAGAAAAGAATGAGGGATAGTCACGTATCAGTCTAATAATATGCTCACTCTGTTTTTTTGTCAAGTGTGCAAGAAAAATCTGTAGCACTAATCTCCAAGCACTAACGGGCTCAAGAAGGTGGATTGGTTTTTAGCAGATTTCATTGTCATGGTAACTTACACTACACGGCTAACATCCTCCGGAGCAGGTTTTATTCTGGGTTAGAGATCGCAAACCCAAATAGGACCAATCAGCTGTGAGTAAAGCGACATGTATCTGATGCAATAAAGCCACTCCCCCTGTATCTCTCGCTACAAATTAAAGCAGTTTAGAGTAAAAGAAATGTAGAGACAAAATTGCTCATCTTTTGCTACTATTTATGTTATATGAATTATAATTATATACAATTCATATAATATATTCATATAATTATTATATTAATTGAAAATGAATATTAAACTTTGCTTTTAAATTCATATAAATATAATACATGCATTAATATATAAAGCCTCCTTCTTTGATTCACATGCATCGATATAGTAAGATATATACAGCCTTCTCAAACTTTAACTGCAGCAGCAGTTTATTAATGCCTTGTAAATGCGTTTAATTTAATGATATTTTTCATAACAATCTCTTAAGCTTCTGAAGAGAAGTGAATCAAACAGACCCTCTGCATGTTCTGTTTGACTGGTTGTTTGCCGTACTTGTCACATTTTCAGGTGCACATACTTCAGAGTTAATCACAAACCCTATATCAAACTGAGTAGACAGAGAACGTTTATACTGAGTGTGAGATCACTGAACCTGATCTAAACCAGGTTGGATTTATTTGGATTTGTCAATTCTTCCTGAAACCTCAAACCTACTCTGAAAGTTTATTCAGCTAGCTTCATGCAACAGGCCACTTTTCTCCTATGACCTGCAAAGAAATTAAGTCTGCTTTATTCTGTATTTTAATCCTTGTGTCTGCTTTAGTTTCTCTGTTTTTGGTAGCTTGGCTTCCTACATTTTGTTGTACTTTTTTATCTTCAGTAAAGATTTTTTTTTTTTTTTTTTTTTTTTTTTGGGAATTTCTCAACTCACTGCGCATTACTCTTCTGCTCCTGGGTTCATTCATTGGAGAGTTAGCTCAGTTGTAAAGTGTTAAGACTCTGAGCATGAGAGACCTGCATTTGATGCCCCCGCATAAGACATCTGTAGTACATAATGTTCTGAATACTTAGGATGATTTGATTTGATTTTGAATGTTATAAGAATGTGATAAGACTTGCAAATAAATTTCTATGTGTGTTTGTGTCTTTATAGTCCTGCCTAGTAATGGATCCATCTGGCAGGTTGTCCTGTGAAGAGCTTCTGGAGCTGCCATACTTCCAGGAGGATGGGGGAACGGGATGGGGCAGAGAAAATGATCGTCTCGGAAGACGCTATGAGAAAGGCCTAAGACGCAGACCTCCAGGGGTATGAATCTACAGTAAATAAACAAAAACAAAAAAAACAATTCACAAACTCAAAAAAAGTTTTTAAAAAAGAAAAGAAAAGAAAAGAAAAAGAAAAGAAAAGAAAAAAGACTTTGATTCCAAATTAGGAACTTGTGAAATCTTTAGGTTTACAGAAAAATTTCCTCACATATCACAAGCACTGATTTAATGTCCAAAGGTTTAAAGACACTGATGATCAGGCAAGTTTGGCACAAGGGAAAACAAATCCATGGCATTTTTACTTCTTCATTAACCATTCATTTGCCATTAATTCAAAGGAAAAATAAAAAAATAAAAATCCCCCCCCCCCCCCCCAAATTTTTTTTAAATAAATTATTATTATTATTATTATTTTATTTTTTATTTATTTTGCATTATGTAATTTTCAAAACAAATTTGCATTCCCTCCCCATTCTCATAAATGTAATGCAAAAAAAAAAAAATACAAAAACACTGCATAGGGTCATTCCGTGTTAAGATGTTCCGTGTTAAGTTTTCCGTGTCATTCCGTGTTACATTTCGAAAAACTTCCCGGCCCAAATTTTTGATTTTGTTAATATTTTTTTCTGGAGAAAGACAAACATAAATAGTGATGAAAACCAAAATACTAAATGTAATGGGTGTATATTGACAGAGTAATCCACTATTATGCAGAGGCAGGTCAAAATTATCTTAATGCAGTTCCATGAGTAAATTGGTAAGTTGTACACATTTGGCCAAAAACCAAATGTGGGTCACTTTACATACAGCTGATACTTTTTTCTTTTAAAGAGGAATATCTGAACAACAAACAATGTTGAAACTAGAAATGTATCTTGTTTTTTTTTTTCTATCAACACAATTGCATATATAGATTAAAGCTGGGAGTAGTGTTGTTTTTTGTGGCCTGTTTTAATTTTAGTTTTAGTCTAGTCTTTGTGTCAAGCTGTCATTTTAGTTTTATTAGTTTTAGTTACGTTCATACTCTTTTTAGTCTAGTCAAGTTTCAGTCGACTAAAAGTCTGAGCATTTTAGTCTTATTTTAGTCAGAATTATCCATGATTTTCGTCTAGTTTTAGTCGACGAAAACTGATGACATTTAGTCTAGTTTTAGTCAATGAAAATTGTATTTTAGTCTCTTTTTAGTAATGCAATTCTATTTAACCCAGTCAGTATAGTATAAGTACCTAGTAGTATAGACGAAACCAAAATTTTCTTTTAGCCAAACCCATTTCAAACAAGGTTATCTTATTATATTATTGTTACCTTATATCCAAGAATACATCCATTCCAGACACGGAAGATGCTCTGTTTTGAATTTACAACATATTTATTTTACCAACCAAACATGTTAGAAGTACACACACATAAATTTAAATAAAATAAATAAAAACAATAAATAAAATAAAAAATAAAATAGCATTACATGACAATGCCAGAAAAAAATTAATACATTCAAGTTTAACAAAGAGAAACAAGGTGCTTGAATGCTCGATCTACAATAACATACTAAATAGTGCAAATAAAAAGTGTGTATCTGTTCTTTTTATTGCTTGTAAACTGAAGTCACACTTTGCATCATAAAAACTATTAAAAGATATAACTCTCAAATGGTTTGGACTTTAGAGAGATATAATGGGATGGGAAGCACTGGCTGCATACAGTGGAATTTGTTGACAGAAAAGGACAAACAGTACTGAATTATGCCAACTACTGAACCAAATAACCAGCAGTCTCAACAGCAACTACATAAACTGTAACCTCCTGGATGTGTCATTTTAAGACTGGTTGTCACAAACAACAAAAAAACAAAACTGTCCAGTACACATTACTCTTTGGCTATATTTTTTATATCAGATTTTCTTTTCTTTTCTTTTCTTTTCTTTTCTTTTCTTTTCTTTTCTGTGTGATTGCCATAAAACCCACATTTGTCAAACTGTTAAAAGTCTACACCTTCAGCTTTCAGCTGTTAACACTGTGTGTTGGTTCTGTTCAGGCCAGCCATTAACTACTACTTAGGCTTGTTTACTTTGAGGAAAGTGCTTCTTTCCAAAATGGTCCTAGCCCTGTTCCTGCAGCCACAAGAGAGGTAACCAGTTACACTAAACACCCTCTCTGTAAATGCCTGAGAGTGGCATCGCCAGGAGGTCCAAGGCCAGAGGTTTCAGAGATGGAAACGCAGTGGAACAACACTGAGTTAACCAATACTCAATGCCGGATTCCTCAACCTCAGCACTAGTAGCAGCAGTCTGGTGGGACTCGGACAGCCCTTCTTTATATTTTAAAATCTCCTGCCTAATGTTTGTTGTCTTGGCTGTCTTGGGCCTCGATGGACATTTAGCACTGAAGAACTTAAATCTACACCGTTTTGCGGGGGTTGACTCTGGAGCCTCTGTACCCTCATTTGCAACTTGTTCATCATCAGTCAACTGCTCTACTCGTACTTGCACTCTTTGTGGCACAAGATGAGCAATGTAGTCCTCTGTACTTCGTAGATTCTGTACTTCGTTGTCATCATTTTTCCAGAAGGGTTTCAGCTACACAAGGTCCACAAAGCATGCTGCTGCAGGAAGTGGTGAGAAGTTGTCAGCCGTTATGTCAAGAAACACACTAAAGCGCCTATCCATGCTGGACAGCATCTTCTGAGCCAGAGTGGCTGCATCTTTGTAGGTTCACCCATGTGCAAGCGAGAACTCCGACAGGTGGTTTTTGAGATCCAGGAGTGCTGGCATAACAAGGGAAAGTGATTGAATGTCACTTTCAAGCAACTTAGTGTGCTCCGCAAATGGCAGAAGAAGGTCTCTCAGCATCCCGATCTTCTGCCACTCACTGGGCTGCAGGCTGTCCCAGCCCATGGACTCACAGCCACAGCTGTGAGGTGCTCGACTTCAAGACAGCGTGAAATCATAGCAAAGCAACTTGACCGCCTGGTGGGACAGTCTTTTACCAGAACCAGAGCACACTTCTGCAGCAGCCGCTCTGTGGCGACAGATGACTTCCTAAATTTGTTCACCAAGTGCCTCACTTTCTCCAACAGCCTTTGGATTGGGGATTCCTTCTGGACCATATTCACTACAAGCTGTACGGTGTGAACCACGCATGGTGTCCTCTCTATGGCTCCGTAGTCGTATCTACATGGAAATAATAAAAAAAAACAAATGTACATATTTAACTGTACATATTTAACCATTTTAGCCCTTACATTATTGAACTAAATGAAACAGTTCTAGTAGTTAAGTTCCTATGAGCTTCAGTCTTCATGTATATGAAATTAAATCATGACCATTTTCATAAATGCTGAATTAATTAATAGCATAATTTTTAATCTTTTAAACATCAGACTAGCATAATTTTTAATCTTTTAACTTTCTATGGAATTATTTTTTTATTCATAAAAAAATATATGACAAGTTACATAAATGTTGAATGAATTATATTGTATATAGTATTTTTTATGTTTCTTACTGTCCCCTTGTATTTTTACTCTTTATATGTAAAGTGTTTGTTGTGTACTTTGAGAGCAAAGACTAACCGGAGTCAAATTCCTTGTTTGTATATGCAAACCTGGCCAATAAAGCTGATTCTGATTCCGAATTAATAGCATAGTTTCATACACAAACTTACCTTACCTGTCATCCTCCTCTCCTTTCTGATGCTCATAGTCATCATTGGCATCGTCGCGCTCTGCCTCTGAGTCCTCTTCAGAAGTTGTGGCAACTTCTGCATGTGTGTGGAACGAAGCCACCATATTGCTAATTGTTGTGAGGACCTTCTCTCTGGGGATCCCCCATTTTTCCATTGACTCCTCCACAAGTGTACTAATCGAGTCTGCGGTGTGAGGGTGACCATCTCCTTCGGGTTGAAGTAACAGGCGCTGACTCCCAGGAAGGATGCTGTAAGCCCCTTTTTAGTCCAAATATCCAACCCTATAGTTATCCTATGTGCTGTGGCCAGGTTTTGTTTGATCTTTTCTTTCTCTTCTTTGTACATTTTGTCAGTAAAGTTTAAAATTTTTGGCACTTTGAACTTTTTGTCCATTTTTGCCATCATGGCGATGAACTCCTCATCTTCAACAATTCATGCTGGGAGTCCTGTGCAGCCTATCCACTGCACTATCCCCTCCTCTTTGGTACGTTGCTCAAGGGAGTTGTCGTTGTACCTCCTTGTGGCAAAGAAATCCTGAGCACTAGTTGGCTTGTCCATCTTCTTGGATGGGACTTGCTTCACTGGTGCTATTTCTGGAATCTAGCACAGGAATAGATACAATGTCAGGACAGATGCAGCCTCTGGAAAATCTAACTGTAGCATAAATCCTTGCTATGATTTTTACCATAATAAATCAACCTCTGAGTGAGTGACGTGACTGACCGTAAAAGAAGAAAAAAAAAGGTCTACATAATCAAAACATAAGTAGTCTAAGCAGTAGTCTCAGCAGGCATGTTAATGCCAGTACCATTTGTTTAAATGTATTGGTCTAGAATAAGGTATTCAAAGGCATGTTGTTGATGCCAAATTCAATTCAGTGTGATTGCTATGTGAATGACAAAACTAGCTACAGTATTTGGCCAACAAGGGATGCTTAGTATAAATGGAGTCGTTCAGTCAGGTAGGAACTAAGAACCCACTTTACACTCTCTCACACAAACAAATACACACACACACACTAGTCACACATGTTAACCCACTTTACACTCTCTCACAAACAAATATACACACACACGCTAGTCACACGTTTTCAGTTGTTTTCAGCTCCAGTGGCTAATGTTTAAAGCTAATGTCTAAAGCTAACGTTAAAATGAGACACATTAACCACAGCCTCATGAATTGGCATGAGCTTTCTAAAATAGAAAGTAACGTTACATTAATGTCTTGACTTACCTCAATTTCATTATGGAATGCCTTGAGATGTCTCTTAAGGTTCGTGGTGATTTTTCCTGTGATTTTGTGGCCACATTTCTCCCCATCTTTTTCCACAACACATTCCGTTTTCTTTTCCACTTCTATGTAACGAAAGTTTTTCCAAATGTCATTTCTTCTTTTTCTCCCAAAGACGAACCCCGGCTGGCCAGCCATCAGTCCCTTCCTCTGTGTCAGACTTAACTTTGTTTGTTGTCATTTACTCTAACTCACCGCAGCTGCATCTTCTAAATAATGCCACGAGTGGGGCTTGAGGAAGTAACGTTGCCTGCGTCTGCGCAGTGCGACCTGATGCAGCCCCTGAAGTGAGCCACTAAACGAGACGAAATAACGTGATAAAGGTTCGTCGACGACGATATTTAGTCATAATTTTCATTGACGAAAGCAACACTAGCTGCAAGCAGCGATGAAAGGGCCCTCACACCCGGGCTCACCGCCACCCTTTGGCATCAGGAAAACAGTGAACAGTGGGTGACATGCATGTAAGCGAGTAAATACAGGAAAATTATGGCCAAGTCATTTCAAATTGCCACACTTCCTGCTGCCAACAGGTGGCGCTTTGACCATAACTGAATATTGCAATGTAGATGTCTTCAGGCCAGGACTATTATCAAACATGTGAAGTTTGGAGCAGATCAGGCATTGTATGCCCGAGTTACTACAACTTCCTGTTTTGTGGCGTTAATCGCATACATTAGCACTTAGCCAAGTGTTGCATGATTTAACGTGTTTCTAGTATGTTTGGTACTTTACCCATGGCGTTCTTTTACCCATGTCACCTAGTACATTGTTTTCTATTTCGATTGGGCTCTGGAATTGTCAGTCTGCTGTCAACAAAGCAGACTTCATCACAGCTTTTGCTACTTATTCAGATCTCCATCTCATGGCTCTGACTGAGACATGGATCAAACCAGAGGACACTGCCACACCAGCAGCCCTCTCCTCTAATTTCACTTTCTCTCACACCCCACGCCAGACTGGGAGGGTGGTGGTACTGGTTTGCTTATGTCCAATGAATGGAAGTTCAATCCTTTACCATCTCTCTCTGAAAATGGCTCATTTGAATCACATGCAATTACCATCACCTACCCTACTAAAATTCATGTTGTAGTTGTTTATCGTCCCCCAGGTCAGCTAGGTAACTTCTTGGAGGAGTTGGATGTGTTACTCTCATCCTTCCCTGAGGATGGCACTCCTCTGCTAGTACTTGGTGACTTCAACATCCATCTAGACAAACCTCAGGCTGCTGACTTCCACACGCTGCTTGCCTCATTTGATCTCAAGCGAGTGGCTACCTCAGCTACCCACAAATCAGGTAATCAATTGGACCTCATCTACACACGCTGTGGCTCCACCGACAATACACTGGTTACTCCACTACACACCTCAGACCACTTTCTCATTACTTTCACACTCAACCTGACCCCCAACTCATCACACACTCCACCACATGTCACTTTTCGGCGAAACCTACGCTCCCTCTCACCATCTCATCTATCCTCGTCGGTCTCATCCACACTTCCTCCCGCTAACCAATTCTCATCAATGGACACTAACACTGCTACTGACACTCTCTGCACCACTCTATCATCTTGCTTAGATGATTTCTGCCCCCTTTTAACCAGACCAGCCCGCGCCACCCCCTCTGCCCCCTGGCTCTCTGATGTTCTCCGTGAGCATCGGTCTAGACTCAGGGCTGCAGAGAGGAAGTGGCGCAAATCTAAAAATCCTACTGACCTTAGCTTATATCAGTCACTCCTTTCTTCTTTCTCTACTAATGTCTCCAATGCTAAAACCTCCTACTATCACACTAAAATTAACAACTCAAATGACTCCCGGACACTTTTCAAAACCTTCTCTTCTCTTCTTTGCCCTCCTCCCCTCCCTCCCACATCAGTTCTTACAGCTGATGACTTTGCCACTTTCTTCACACATAAAATAACAACCATCAGCAGCCAATTCTCCACACCACACACTGACAAGAACATCTTAATTGAAAACACACAAATTCTCCCCTCCTTCTCCATGCTATCTGAGGCAGATGTTTCCAAACTCATTCTTTCCAATCACCCTACTACCTGTCCGCTAGACCCTATCCCCACTCATCTTCTTCAGGCCATCTCCTCCTCAATTCTACCTGCACTCACTCACATTATCAATTCCTCCCTTCACACTGGAACATTTCCCACAGCTTTTAAGCAGGCTAGGATTACCCCACTGCTTAAGAAACCCACTCTGAATCCAGCACTTTTAGAAAACTACAGACCAGTATCCCTCCTTCCTTTCATTGCTAAGACACTTGAGAGAGTTGTATTCAACCAACTGTCTACTTATCTCACACAGAACAACCTTCTTGACAACCACCAGTCTGGTTTCAAGAGTGGCCACTCAACTGAGACTGCCCTGCTCTCGGTCACTGAAGCCCTGAGACTGGCACGAGCATCTTCAAAATCATCAGTACTCATCTTGCTGGATCTGTCTGCTGCCTTTGACACAGTGAATCACCAGATCCTCCTGTCTACACTCATGTCGAAGGGCATCACGGGAACTGCGCTCCAATGGTTCGAGTCTTACCTCTCAGGTAGGTCCTTCAGGGTATCTTGGAGAGGTGAGGTGTCCAAGTCACATCATCTTGCTACTGGGGTACCTCAGGGCTCTGTGCTTGGACCACTTCTCTTCTCCATCTACACGTCATCACTAGGATCGGTCATTCAGGATCATGGTTTCTCCTATCACTGTTATGCTGATGACACACAACTCTACCTCTCATTCCAACCAGATGATCCGACGGTTGCTGGTCGCATCACAGCCTGCCTGACAGCCATTTCTGCCTGGATGAAGGACCACCACCTCCAACTCAACCTTGCAAAAACGGAACTGCTTGTGATCGGTGCAAACCCAACACTTCATCACAACCTTTCAGTTCAACTTGGGTCTTCAACCATCACTCCTTCCAGGACAGCCAGAAACCTTGGAGTGGTGATGGATGATTGTCTAACCTTCACAGATCATGTTGCAGCAACGACCCGGTCCTGCAGATTTGCCTTGTACAACATCAGGAAGATTAGACCCTTCCTATCGGAACATTCCACACAAATTCTTGTCCAAGCTCTTGTTCTATCCAGACTGGACTACTGTAATGCTCTCTTGGCTGGCCTTCCAGCATGCACTATCAAGCCTCTGCAACTGATCCAGAATGCTGCAGCAAGACTGGTCTTCAACGAACCGAAGAGAGCGCACGTCACTCCTCTCTTCGTCAGTCTGCATTGGCTGCCAGTAGCTGCTCGCATCCAATTCAAGGCTCTGATGTTTGCCTACAGAACAACCGCTGGCTCTGCACCGTTATACCTTAACTCACTACTTCAGACTTACGCACCCTCCAGAAACTTGCGTTCTGCAAGTGAACGGCGCCTTGTGGTGCCATCACATAGGGGCACAAAATCACTCTCACGGACCTTCTCCGGGACTGTTCCTGGCTGGTGGAATGACCTACCACGCTCTATCCGAGCAGCTGAGTCTCTAGCCATTTTCAAAAAAATGCTAAAGACGTCTTTTTCGTCAGCACTTGACCCAGTAGTAGTAGCACTTACCTTGACTAATATTCTTCTCCCTATCTATTGTGTATTTTAATTTAAAAAAAAAAAAAAATTCGCTATGAGCACTTTACTGACATAACTGTGACTTCACTCAGCACTTACATACTGTTGTTCTCATGTTGATTTGATTGATTCTACTACTCTCATTTGTAAGTCGCTTTGGATAAAAGCGTCTGCTAAATGACTAAATGTAAATGTAAATGTAAATGTATTTGTGGCATATTGAAATGTTTTCTGGGAGTGAATTAAATGTAAAGCATACCATTTCCTGTTGCCAGCAGGTGGTGCTATGACTAACTGAATATTGGCATATAGATGTCTTTAAGTCAGGACTCTTATCACACATGTGAAGTTTGGGGCAGATCTGACATTATATGCCTGAGCCTTAAGCCTTAAGATTAGACAGACCATATATGATGTGGTTCTGTTTGAATCTCTATAAGGACTTAATCACAGTGTAAAACATGTAATTTCCTTTTGCCGGCAGGTGGCGCTATGACTGTAACTGAATATTGGCATGTAGATGTCTTCAGGCCAGGACTCTAATAATAAAACATGTGAAGATTATAGCAGATCCAACATTGTATACCCAAGTTACAACAACTTCCTGTTTCATGGCAAAACTGGAAATGGCAAAAACTGCACAAATTTTGCAAAGAAAATTCAAAATATCTGACTTCCTTTTGATTTTCAGATTTTGCTCCAAGAAACTTTTTTTGTTGAAGTTTTGTAGGTGGCGCTATCGAGCCATTTTGCCACACCTAATTCTGAAACCCATATCAGATGTAAATTTTCACCACTTCTGACGCATCTGCAAAGTTTAAGGAGTTTTCAAGCATGTTTAGGCCCTCAAAAATGTGATTCCTGATAATTACTCACCCCCATGTCATCCAAGATTTCCATGTCCTTCTTTCTTAGTCAAAAAGAAATTAAGGTTTTGATGAAAACATTCCAGGATTATTCTCCTTATAATGGACTTCAAGGGCCTCCAACAGTTGAAGGTCAAAATTACAGTTTCAGTGCAGCTTCAAAGGGCTTTAAACGATATCAGACGAGGAATAATGGTGTTATCTAGCGAAACGATGGGTCATTTTCTGAAAAATTGTAAAAAAAAAATTGAAGAATACAAAAGTGCGGTTTTGGCGGAACCACTTGGAATGCGATCATTTGTTTATCATTTACATTTTTTTCGAAAATGACCGATTGTTTCGCTAGATAAGACCCTTATTCCTTGTCTGGTATCATTTAAAGCTGCACTGAAACTGTAATTTTGATCTTTAAGTCCATTATAAGGAGATAATCCTGGAATGTTTTCATCAAAAACCTTAATTTCTTTTCGACTGAAGAAAGAAAGACATGATCGTCTTGGATGACATGGGGGTGAGTAAATATCAGGAAAATTTATTTGAAAGTGAACTAATCCTTTAAGACTAGACTGACCATATATGATGTGCTTCTGGTTAAATCTCTATGAGGAGTTAATCACAGTGTAAAACATGTCATTTTTTTTTTTTTGACTGTAACTGAATATTGCCATGTAGATGTCTTCAGACCAGGAATCTAATAAAACATGTGAATTTCGGGGCAGATCGGACATTGTATGCCCGAGTTACAACAACTTCCTGTTCTGTGAACACACTTTAGCTGCGTTCACGTTCACCTCGTGGTATCTTGAAATGACTGGGAGTTTTCAGACGGGAGCGTTCCATGGCACCATATCAACCTAAATGAATCTACAGCGGTCAGTTGGTACAGCGGCCACGTGGTATGTGGAGCTTTCAGAAAACTCCCAGCTTACCAGCTGTAATTACGATCTCTACGAGGACGTAATGCTTTTACAAAGCTAGAATCTCGTAACTACAGGAATTACGAGGCCGCGTGAACGCACCTTCAGTCAGGCCACCACAGACACACCCTTCAGCGAAAACTCTAGATCTTCGCAATTTAACATCTCAAAGGCCTTTAGATTAGACTGACCAAATACGATGTTGATCTGATTAAAGCTCTAGGAGGAGTTTGTTAAAGTACAACGTGTGGAAATGGTAAAAACTGCCAAAATTTTGCTAAGAAAATTCAAAATATCTCACTTCCTGTTGGGTAGCACGAAGGGCGCTTAATTAAAATTTCTCGTTCTTGTCTGGGTCTCTTCTCGAGGGAAGAGAGTTCAGCATCTGGGCTTGGTGGTTCGGTCCCGCACGTGCTGAGGCAGGGCGGAGACATAAGGTGCGTTCACGCGGCCTCGTAATTCCTGTAGTTACGAGATTCTAGCTTGTAAAAAGCATTCACGTCCTCGTACAGCTCGTAATTACAGCTTGTAAGCTGGGAGTTTTCTGAAAGCTCCCACATGTACCACGTGGCCGCTGTACCACCTGACCGCTGTAGATTCATTTAGGCGTTGATAGTGGTGCCATGGAAACGCATAATTCCCAGTCCGAGGAACAGCTCCGAATATAACGTCACGTGTTGTCATTTCAAGAATCCGGTAAATAGGAGTTGACGTGAACGCAGCATCAGATCACGGTGCTCACAGATGGAGCTCGCTGGACTGGTTGAGAGGGGCGTGACCGCTCACGCTGTTCGGCGGCTCGCGAGAGTGAGCTGCTGGGAGAGGATGCATTAGGTGTGTTCGACATCGGCTGCGGCTGGATGCAACCGATCGGCGAGAGTAGCCGTGTGCAGGCGGGGAGGAGCTGAAAACGGAAACATGAAAGGTGTGTTCGACATCGGCTGCAGCTGGATGTAACCGATCAGCGAGAGTAGCCGCATGCTGAAAACGGAGACGTTAAGTCGGACACTTTCTGCTTCCCGTAGTGATGATCGTGCTGCATTTGCATACTTTATCACAGCTGAAGTGATATAAATGCAATATTTTACTAATACATTGATGTTTCAGAGACATTTTCATTCAATACTTTATGTCCTGCTTACAGCGTCTGTTTTTACAAGAATAAAGTTCAACATAAGCATATATTATTTAAATTCCAATGTAGTGGGGTCTATGTTTTTAATCAGTTTTATTTTGATAATGACATGACACAATATAACATTGCAACTACATGAAAAGAGCTTTACCGGTTATAAAAACACAGATTTTTGAGCATTAGTGGAACTGAAGGCGTGAAAATAAACACGAAACACACGTGATCGTTGTCATGCGGTGAATCCTGCCAATCATGAAACAGCTGTGTCGTCATCAGCGCTCGTGCAGCTCCTCTTGAGAAACTGCACTGGCTAACTCAGGCGGCTGATCTCGAATCGCTCTCGCGGTACTTTGATGCCACACGTCACAGTCACATGGCGTCGGCGCTGTCTCAAGTCGGACAAAATTTCTTACCGGCATGCATTGCTTCAAGTCAGCCGCCGATCGGTCTGTATGGCGCTGCATCAAGTCAAACAAGCCTGAAGTCGGACACTTTCTGCTTCCCGTAGTGACGCTCGCACTGCGTTTGCATACTTTATCACAGCTGAAGTGAAATAAATGCAATATTTGACTAATAGCCTACACTGATGTTTCAGAGACATTTTCATTCCATACTTTATGTACTGCTTACTGCGTCTGTTTTTACAAGAATAAAGTTCAACATAAGCATATATTATTTAAATTCCAATGTAGTGGGGTCTACATTTTTTATCAGTTTTAATTTGATAAACATGACAAAATATAACATCACGACTACATGAAAAGAGCTTTAACTGTTATAAAAACACAGATTTTTGAGCATTACTGGAACAGAAGGCGTGACAATAAACACGAAACACACGTGATTGTTGTCATGCGGTAAATCCGGCCAATCGTGAAACAGCTGTGTCGTCATCAGAGCTCGTGCAGCTCCTCTTGAGAAACTGCGCAGGCTGCCTCAGGCGGCTGATCTCGAATCGCTCTCGTGGTACTTTGAAGCCATACGTCACAGTCACATGGTGTCGGCGCTGTCTCAAGTCGGACAAAATTTCTTACCGGCATGCACGCTTCAAGTCAGCCGCCGATCGGTCTGTGCGGCGCTGCATGAGCTCGAACACACCTAATGTCTTCTGCATCCTCAGGTCCAGCTTAAATATTAATATTAATATTTTGTATTAATATTAATATTGAGTCAGATGATTCCTTCCAATATTTTCGGGGCACCAGTCAAGTTTCACCTTGACAATAAAGAACAATCATGGAAGATTGTTGACTGAATTACAATTATATGAATTGGAGGAAGTCTGACCAATCTGAAGGATTTGTGAGATATTGTTAACTTGTAGAGCCTCTTACTGTATTATCAACACAAGGAAGACACAAGTGTAATAAATGGATTTTATTAACAAAAGGATAGACAAGAGTAACTAACAACTACTGAATGGATAAAGTGCGAAAAGATTGATAAATGCAAGTGAATGAGTAGGATGTTACTATGGCAGTTACAAGTTAATCTTATAGAAAGATAAACTGTAGTTTCTTTAGAAGAAATAAGGCAAACCTTATTCTGAATTCAACAAATAAACCGAGAGATTATTTGTTATCAACTGATATCAGCTATGCAAGATCTAATGCAAATTAGATAATCATATACTGACAATATACACTAATGCCAAGGTCTCTAGAAAGAGGTTTGGTAAGTGATATTTACGCCTGCCTGGTCGTGCTGAATCCGAAGGTGACGTCTTCCACTTGTTGAGCTGAGCAGCGTTGCAGTGGGAAGAAAGGAGTTTCTGTTTCACAGCCTTGAACACGAAGTACTTGTGAATGTTGAACTCCTGGAGCACAGAGAAGGTCTTTTCCTGGAACACGCAGAAGAAGAAGCCTTGAAGAAGCCTTGAAGGTTCTGATTTCTGTGCAAACGATCCTTATTATCTGGAACACGCAGATCTGGAGGATCTCTGATGAGAGGATTGAAGTTGGTACAGAAGATATCTTGAAGATGGGGGCTAAGCTTGTAGTCGTTGTCTCTGTTGCAGTTTTCAAACTCCCCAAATTCACTTCTTGCAGAACTTCCTTGTTTCTCTCTTTAGAGCTTCAGAGTCTTGAGAGAGCAACTTCACAACTCTGTAGAGTTGGACTTAGCTTAGCACATCTTGGGACCAGAACCTTGAACCGGGACTGGAACAAGAACTGGAGCCTGGAACCAGAACGGGAAACTGCAACAACCCAACTGGAACAATTATCTGTCTCAGAAGCAAGTCTTTTAACCTGTCCCGAGAAGGAGGGAAATGCAAATTGGCACCTTTCAGATGCAATGTCTTGATTGGCTGATGCTGTCAGAGGTGGCTGCTAGATGGCCCCCCTCTTGCATGAGGTTCATTTGCATAGCTTAAAGTTCACGTTTAGAACAATGTCTTTAAGCTTTTTCCTATGCATAATTCACTTTCCAAACCAATTTCAGATTACCCTAGGCATTGTGCCAAAAACATAAGACCAAACATCATTGAGTTATATTGACCTTTTACCCATGCATTAATGTATACCTTGGTAGGCAAGTTTGTATAGTTTGCATGTACACAAACAACACTCATTAAGTATATAGAGTTCTTGATAATAAAAATGGAGAAGATTTGCTCCATTTTGTCCACTGTATGTCTATTTGTGTCCTTTGTGACTTCAAGTCACATAGCAAAACCTGTCTGGTGAGTGGAGTTCAGTTTACACCTCAGGTCTAACGACTGAGGGACTGGGTGAACAATGGGGGAGAATGGTGATAGAATTAGCCTGCTCAATGACATGCTAATGTCATCTTTCTTCCTTTGCACAAATAGTCAGGGTGATTGTCTTGATAGGCTTATCTGCTAGACTATCTATTCCCTTGTTTGCTTCTCTTGGAGGTGTGAGTTTTGGAGTCCTGTGCTTTTCATCATGGCAGATGAGGTGATGAGGGGAGTCTTCCCTCATGTCTGCCTGCTAATCACTACAATGCTTCCGGCTGATTATTATAATTATAACAATAATAAATGTTATTATTCAGCACTTTTCTTGCAAAAGATAATTAAGGGAGCAGACATTGTCACTGAAAGCTCAGCCTCTGCCATCTAAGCTGCTTATCTTGCTTAGATGGCAGGGCATACGCAGCAGCGGGTCAAGCTGGTGCTGCTCTGTACACAATGGCTATGTGGCAGACGCCCAGGCTGAACTGCTGAGTGACTTAGACCAGCGGCATTCAAGACGTGCATGCTGCTGAGGTCTGAGTCCTTAACCAGACAGGTTGGGCCTAGCCCGTCTCGACCCGAGGGCCGTGGACGGGACCAGAAGGTTCCCTTCTTCAACCCCAGGCACTTCTTACATCAGGCCTGTGTCTGTTGGTCTGCCTTTGGCTTTGACAGTGAGAAGATCCTTTCAGATTTGTAAGGGTGGAGGACACCATGTTTTCTATGGTGGAGGTCGCCACCCTGTGGCCACAGGTGAAACAGTTACCAGGTCTTGTATTTGAAATACTAATGTATTTCTTTAGACCACTGTTCCCTGTGTAGGATGTGCTTGGACATCCATCTAAATTAGGAAGGAAGTTTTATTTTATTTTATCTATTGCAAAAATATTATAATTAGGGCCCTGAAGTTCCCTGTAGGTTGGCTAGTATGATTTGTAGAGATAAAGAAGTACCACTTGGGTCTTCTTAGTTGAGAATGTGGGTTTTCGATTATTGTATGTTCTCTGGTGAGACCACACTCCTTTGTTTTTCTCTTTATTGGTGAGTAAGCTGGCTTCCTCCCACTTGAGAGTGGTTTTGAGGCCACTGCTCTGTTGCAGGCTGGCCCTCTTCAGGCCGCCTTGATAGCCACCTCAGGGTAGATTAGTTTGTCTCCTCTCCTATAGGTTTGGAGGGCTGCTTTTGCAAAGAGACGAGCACTTTGACTTCAAATGGATTAAATGTCTAGTGTTGGCCCACAGGCCACCTGACATTGTCACCTGGTTAGCGTCACTCATCCTAAGATTAATTTAGGATAGCTAAGGCTTTTTGGTATTCTTAAGCCACCTTAGCAGTGTCATTTTGAGTGATTTTGCCTCCTCTCAGCTGAGAGTTGCTCTTTAGAGGCCGCTGCTCTGAGGAGCGCCAGGTAGATCCTCACTCGGGCCGCCCTGATAGCTCGCCAAGGATAGTACTAGGGATAGTGAAGGCGGTATGTTTTTACATTCCCGCCTCTGACCCCTCATTAGAGAGTGTAGGTTCCCTTTTGTATCCCTAGTGCTGGCCTCCTCTCATTTGAGAGTCGTTTGGCCAAAGCCTGCCCCCCTTCTGCATGGTGCAGATTGGTGTAGAGGCAGAATAGATGGTTCCCTTCTCTACTGTGATTAGTAATGCTTGCTGCGGCATGCATTTTGGAAGTTGAGCTCAGGTAGGCCCTCGCTAGGCTCCCCTTAAGTATGCTGAACTAGCATTCAAGCGTTGGGTTAAGTGTGGGTGGTTTTTCTATGAAAAGCCCCTATTCCCTGGGGCTGAGTACAGATATTATTTCTGTCATGATGGAGTCTTTGTGGTTGGCCTCCACCCTGTAGTTTCTCAGGGTTAGGCGATAGTTCTCCCTTGTAAACAAGGTGTTTTCAGAGTGCTTCGCTTATAGCTCTGTTATCTGCCCTGCACCATTGTGGCTCAGGTCGAGCGGTATTTGACCTTCACTGCGGGCTGGTCATTTAGTATGGCCCCTTGTAGCTCAGCATTGCCACGAGCTGATGCCCGTGTTCATCTGGAGTAGTAGGCCCAGGTGGGCCTCCTCCAGGGCATATTGGCATATGTTTGTACTCCCCTTGCTTAAAGGGTAAAAAGTGCTTTGACTGAGTACACCGCTCGTTGGCGATGTGGTAAGGGTTGTTCGCTGCTACTAGACTCGCTATAGGGTAGTAGGCCTAACAGGCCTCCTACAGCACAGTGGTGTTGCCTAACAGCCAGCACATGCGCTGTCAGGTAGCTGGCCTTAACAGGCCTCCCTGTTAGCCGCCCCAGTAAATGGGTTTTCTGGTAGCTATTTCTTATGCCGTCAGATAGTAAGCCTTAGCAGGCTTCTCTTGGTCAGCCCCATTAGTGTGGATGTTGTAGCAACAAGACATGCTCCGGGTAGCTGGACTTAACAGGCCTCCCTGTGAGCGAGTCCCCAGCACTTTGGTATGTAAAAGCTCAGTTAGCAATGATTTGCTTTAAAGGGCATATTGCAGGTTAGAGCTTCAGTGATTCAATGTATAGAAAAATAATGTATGAAATAGATTTTCATGAAAAAAACACGTATAAATATGCAACATAGGCTTCTGGAGTCATTTTTTGTGAGAAAATTTTACTTATGAATGTTACTTATAAAATGTTACTTATGATATTAAACAAAGTCCCAGTTTTCAAACTGTGTAGTTTTTTAAGAAATTCAAACAATTAAAACCGTTTTGTGGCTCTTTAATGTGTCGTGACAGATTGCTGTAGTGCCTCAGCTCAAGAGGCTCGTGAACTGATCATCTCTTCCTACTAGTTTATTTATGGCATCAAATAAACATGAATGAACATGAGAAGGAATGTTGTTTCAAACGCGGAAAGATGTCAATACACACCATTTTTCAAGTTTAAGTCCACCGAGGTTAATCTTAGAACTCCTGACTGCTTTGTCGGACAAAATGGCGGATTTCTGGGTTAGATCGCTTGTCAATCAAACTTCCTGCGAAGGGTCAATTGAGCTGTGGTGTGAGGAGAACCAGTGGAGAACAGGGCAGAGACCGGTGTTAGCTTATTGATATACACGTTAGCTAACGATATGTAATACTGTTCTTCTCAGATCACAATTTTGTACAGATTATTATCATGAATCAGGCAATAGCAAAGCTGGTCATCTAGGAGTAACGTTATTGATTACTAATAACAGAAACTAATAAACTTCGTTATCCGTCCACACTAACGTTACGTGATATAGCGGTTTCTCATCAGGACTGATTGTAGCAAATGTAAAAAAACAAGACTTACGGTGCACAATTCACGTTTTCATCTCTCTGACGGATCCGTGATCATGTCTCCCGCTGGCGGCCGAACATAAGTAGTGTTGCTGTATGTGTTTCATGTAATGTTATCCTTTATTCATTAATTATGTTGTGGTAAAAGAACAAAGTTCATAGGGAAGGAAGACGACAAGGGTCGGCTTTGACTGCTGACTGAGTCTTTTATTGAGCTTCAATAACATAAAGAACAGTGCACACGCATAACAGAGACAAAACTTTAAATCAGGCTTCACAACCAGAAATTCCTCTCCAGGATCCAGTGTCTCAGTCAGCAGTCCCTCTCTCTCTCTCCCACACTCCTGCTTCTCCTGGCGTTTTATCCTGTCTCCACGCCAATCACTGTAATCAAAGACAGGTGTTTGTTATTTGTGTTTAACCCGCTCATTCACCACGCGTCTCCTGACGCTCTCCCCCGCTGCAGCGTTCGCTAAACCACACCCCCCTCGCCACATATGTGTTATGAGTTTATTCCGTGCCCATTCACTGATAGTGTGGGGATGCATGACATCATGATTATGTAGTTGTGTAAACTTGAATGTATACGTTTACAGTCAAGTTTACATGCCATGAATGAGATTGGAGTATTTACATTACCAGCACATAATTCAAAACTGTTTTGTGTGAGTGTGAGACTGTATGAATTTGTGTACATAATTTGTATTCATCAGTGTTGAAATTGATTCAAGTAAAAACGGTGAAGAAGCATCGCGTGTGTAAGTTTATTCATTTAATATCATCATTTACAGTAGTATTACAATGTTGAACTCCATCATATCACCGGGATGATAATCCTCCAGTATATAATGACCGCGTTTTTCGAAGAAGATGCAGAAATGAAGTACCTTTCTCTTTACCTGCACAAAACACACCGGCATGGAAGATAGCAGCGTCCTTCTTCTTGTTAGTAAACCTCTGGACTCAATGTCCTGACAGGCTGGAGTTTGTGCAACCTCCACAAACACAATAATTTACCATGACGATGATAAATAGGATACAAAAACTACCGAAAACACATTGATTCATGACCACTGTTGCTGAATACCAACCTACTCTGCACTGAGTCAACACAGAGCTCAGCGAACGACTCCTGCTCGTGACGTAAAATGACGCGACACTGAAAAAAAAAAAACTTTAGCAGGCTGATAACAGAGCACCATCCTTTTCCTCCACTCAAGCAGTCTCTCTCTCTTACTGCACAAATAATCTTTTCAACAGAATCACAAGTCTGTAACTTAGACAGAATTTAATATTAAATTATTATATAGAACCCTTTGTTTTTCGCAAAGGTTAAAATGTAAATGTTTAATCTTTCAAATAAAAACCATTTCCACCATCTAAAATATGTTATGCTAGTAGCCATTTTTTGAGGTTATCTTACTTTAAATGCTCAATGCACTTATCTGTCACTTGAATCTTCAAAATCAGTCTTTATCATTAACCACCACCATGTCTACGAATTATCCTCTGCCATGTCCAATGACCTGCAGGAGTAAAAACTATAATACAGACACATTAGTTCAATATCAACACAACCTCATTGATTTAGTGATTCATAGTACTGCTGAATGTAAAACTTCTATACAGTTCTTGCCAGTAGGACAACCAACATTATGTTACTAAACTTTACTCTGATCTCCCCAAAAATTACGGACAATCACCTCATGGTCTCAGTCGGCTCTTGAAAGCTCATTCCCACCAGCTCTTATCAATAATCTTCTTCTCCTCAGGGTTTTGTCCCCTGGCATAGTTGCATCAAGTTGTGGGCTTGTCTCAATGAAAAACAAGCCATCTTAGGAATGCGGTTTCTGGTGAGTGGTATAGAGGAGCATTTTTGGGGCAGACTGCTGTACCATTCACAGGTCATCCCCCCTTAATGATGCTGCTGGCATTACAGACATCCGCTTCACTCTCATACCCATCTCACATAAAAAACCTCCCATCAGGGTAGATGCCCAGTGGCAGCGGTAACCCCCCTGCCTTAGGTTGTCCTCTGTCTGGCCAAAGAGGATCTTACCCATCATTGAGAAATCACCTCATGCACACTGGTTACCGCTCTTTCCCATCATGAAATCTTTGACAGTTTTCTTCAAACATAATTCGGTGTTTTCTGCAGCTTAGGGAAGTTGCATTCAAGAGCCACCAGAGCCATTGGACTGCCTAATAGTGTTAAAACATTGAGACAGGTTAATAACAGCAGTATTTAATCACTGAAATCATTAGACTGTACATTCTCTCAGCAGCAACATATCAGTACTGAGATTATACTCAAGTGAATTTAACTCTCACAACTGTCCATTCAGTGTAATGTTCTGCTACATCTGTAACCGGAGCCATCGGCCCTGCACATGGTGGTGACAAAGATCAGACATTTTTTTTTGGTAACACATGTTTTGGATTCGTTCACTGTAATTTTACATTAACCTGTTTTTGTCCATTTAATATAAAATTTATTATTATAGATTTCCCTTCAAAAGGAATTCCTTAAAGGTGCCCTTGATTCAAAAATTGAATTTACCTCGGCATAGTTAAATAACAAGAGTTCAGTACATGGAAAAGACATACAGTGAGTCTCAAACCCCATTGTTTCCTCCTTCTTATATAAATCTCATTTGTTTAAAAGACTTCCGGAAAACACACGGATCTCAACATAACACCGACTGTTACGTAACAGTCGGGGGCTCCGCCCCCAATATTTGCATAGGCCTATGCCATTGCCAGCTCATATTCAAGCCATTAGAAAGGGAGAACGTCTGGATGTGCAAAGCAGAATCAACAGACTAGGTAAGCAAGCGATGACAATAGCAAAAAAGGGCAGATGGACCAATATTAACTGACATGATCCATGATAACATGATATTTTTAGTGATATTTTTAAACTGTCTTTCTAAATGTTTCGTTAGCATGTTGCTAATGTACTGTTAAATGTGGTTAAAGTTACCATCGTTTCTTACTGTATTCACGGAGACAAGAGCCGTCGCTATTTTCATTTTTAAACACTTGCAGTCTGTATAATGCATAAACACAACTTCATTCTTTATAAATCTCTCCTCATTAGCCGTTAGCCACGGAGCACAGCCTCAAACTCATGCAGAATCAAACGTTTAACATCCAAATATTTACTCACATAATTCGAAGCATGCATACAGCATGCATGACGAACATCTTGTAAAGATCCATTTGATGGTTATATTAGCTGTGTGAACTCTGTAAATGCGCTGTAATATAGTCCAGAGCTCGTGTGGCTGGGAAGATGCGATTGGCAGGGGGCGGGGTCGAGTGAAAATCAGTGCATAGTTAATGATGCCCCAAAATAGGCAGTTAAAAAAATTAATAAAAAAAAAAACTATGGGGTATTTTGAGCTGAAACTTCACAGACACATTCAGGAGACACTTTAGACTTATATTACATCTTTTAAAAACATGATCAAGGGCACCTTTAAGACTACAATCTTTTGACCTGTGTTATTATGTTTTTTTTTTTTTTTTTTTTTTTTCTCAATTTCACAAGCTCTCAGACAGAGTGGAAGTCTCTTTTTCTGTTTGTTTCTTTCTTTTGTTTACAATATTTTACACTATGGCCATGTTTTTCCACACTGTCTACACCTTTTAGGTGGGTTTTTACAATTATGGGAGAGATGGCCCTGCTCACCACAATTAAAACACTCCTTGTCATTTTTATCACATTGGGCAATCAAATTTGAACCATCCCTCAGTTACTTCTTGGATTTTTTTTTTGCATTCAGGGTTAATGACACTCCGCCCATTTTACAAATAATGAATAAGCACAAACAGCTAAAAAGTTTAATTTTTCTGGTTCTTTCTTTGTTTGTAGCCAGTCTGGTTGTTTAACTTTCCAATCAGAATCAAAACCCTGACTAACCTTTTTTTTTTTTTTTTTTTTAATCTCTGTCTTTGAAGTGAGAGCTTCAGAGCAGAGCTGCTTACAGCATTTTGCTCTCTTCCATCTCATTATCTGTATCAGGACTGATCAAGTTTACAGATCAAGTTACTCAATTTGTCAGCCATATTTTATTCAAAGTTAATACTCACCTGAAAGAGATGGAGGCGGCAATCTTTGAAAAACACAGCTTTGGCTTCTGCTTGATGAAACTGCAAAGTATACTGTGCAATTATTTTTTCAATTGGTATTACAATTCTTTCAGTCAGTCTACCCCACAAACTCAGTCACAAACTCATGTGCGTATACCAAATAGTTAGAGCAGATAGTAAGATGAGCTCCTGCAACTGAACAGAATTCACAAGGACAGGTTTGGTCAGCCCTGAAGGTCACAAAGTTTTACTTTTCTCTGAATCGTTCTAGATGCATCCCAGGCAAACAAGAAACCCTATATCTATTTATTTTTTTATTTTGTAATTAACTAATAGTTTTAGTCCCTAACTGTCTGAATCACTAAGTTCGGGGTACCCCTATCTGATGTGGAAGAGACAGAGTTAGGTTCACGGTGCCACTGGATCTTCTCAATCCAGTGCCTTACACTCCCTGTAGGGGTACCTCTGTACACCACGCCGTGTCTTAATCACTTTGTGTCCCTGTATTGGAGTGCGTTCGATGCGCTGCCTGCCGTTACATGGCTTCAGCGACTTCTTATACTACCAAAATTCAATGATCATCAATATCATAAAGCTAGTATAATTAGTGTACCTCCCCGGCCTCCAAATCCGGTTCGACGGTACTCCTCACTCACGTCTGAGTGAAGCTCTGCCTCTCTCCTGCCCCAATCTCTTCCACTCAGACAGCCCTAACCAAATAATAAAACAGCTTCCTACCTTGTTTGTTGTTTAGCCCGGAATGTCACCAAAGAATGATTGCCCGCAAAATCCTCCACCATAAACTGTTGGGGATTAACAGTTTAGGACCCTTGAGACCAGACATGTTGAATAAAGACCCGGAGTCAAAGTTTAAAAAAATTAATAAATTGAAGAAAAATTTAATGAAGAATAGTTTGCAGTTTCATCAGCAGAAGCCAGCTTCAAGTCTCACAAGGAGTTCGTAGGCCGCTTTGCGTACATTCACATTTCCACAACAATTATACTCTAACAGAGTCAACTAAATACGTCATTACTTCAGGTTGAATGATTCTGATTGGCTAAGAAAGATAGACAAATTTGGTAATCTTCCACACATGGACAGATAGTCAGAAGCATATCTTCCTTTGTCACAATGCTGACGAGGGGACCCTGGATTTAGGTACCGGATGTCCTTTTGGGGTCACGACATAGCGTCTGCTGGTCTCAAGCAGAATGCCAGTTGTCCAGTACAAAGGGACCTGCACAGAACACTTAGCGCACATACACAGATACATGATTCACAGTTTCTTCAAGGTTGAAGTTGATCTGAGCTCTGCTCTGAGCAGGAAACTTTACCAAAACATACTGATAACATGTTCTTTTCTCTCAGTGAGAGGTACAGAGGAAAATAAATGCAAGGGTCGATAGCACTTCGCTGAGTCCTGCTCTCCAGGATGCCCATCTCTTAAGATCCGGACTGAGTACTGCCCTTTCTGCAGTCCCTCTTTCTGGATGTCTCTTTGTGAGACTTCTGTTGTCTAGAGACTCTGTTTCTGAGGAAACAGACAGGTTGTTGGCAGACTAGGTTACTAGTTCAGCTAGAAACCAGGTCAGCCTCCCTGGTGGCATTCAGGGTTGATTGTGTTCCCCTGAGAATTGACTGGCTGGGGTTCCTTCTGGCCCCCTAGCCACGGTCCCTTAAAGGGACCCCTTTTGCTTTGAAGTGGTTGGTTCCAGGCCTTTGTGCGGCCTTGGCAGGCCTTCATGTGTAAGATATGGAGGCCGCTTTGAGGCTTGTAGCTGAGGCTTTGACCGCTGGGAGCGCTGTCACTGACAGCTCATTTGTGACCCATAGGGTGAGTGGGTCTGGCATTTCATTTGAATTTGCCGGATTCTGACAGTTGTCACTGCCATGCATGGCATGCAATCCCCTCAGCATGGCGGCGTTGGTATATCATTCCCCTAGCACTTTGACGCAGCGCGAGTTCCCTTTCGAAAGGGAACGTCACAGGTTACACATGTAACCATGGTTCCCTGAGAACAGGGAACGAGACGCTGCATCTCTTAGCCATGCCTCGGGGCCCGCATGCTTACACTCCCTTCAGACGATAAGCGGGTGACATGTTACTTGGGCACCCCTTATATACATGGTCATATTGTTATGATGTCATGGGCTGTCACCGGTCAATATGATATTGCCGAGACTGGGTATGTGTTTCAGACACCGGTTCCTGCGGAGGCATTCCCCTTGCGATTTTTTCGCAGTGTCTCGTTCCCTGTTCTCAGGGAACCATGTTTGCATGCGTAACCAGAGACAATATCTTTAATACTTCTTGAGTTACAGGCATGCAAACTTGGGGCAAAAAATACAAGAAGTGCTTTTTCCCATTTTTAAACCATCACCGTTGGCATATAATGCAACAAAGATTGCTAAAGTAAACAGATTTAACAGACCTACAAATCTCTGTGTAAAAATAAAATAATGATTCTACCATCTTTCTAAGGTCATGTTTACCCCCAGTAATTTGGCTCCAGATCTCAGGTGAAATTTGTCATTTTGACCCTCCTCTACAAAACATTAATTTACTCAGTAAATATACATTCATGACATTTAATATTTTGGCTTTCTTCTTCATTTATGTATTTCTTTCACAAGAAAAATCGAAATTTTGTTTTAGCCAGGGACCTCTGGTTGAGTTGACACAGAATAACCCTATAGTAATTATTTGGGAATTTCAAAAAACTAAAAAGAAAGTGCATAATAAGGTAATGAGAATAACTCAGAGATTAGGCTTAATGGTATTGAACATAATGTCACAATGCAGAAAAAAAATATGCAAAATATAATTCTTTGGAGAGATGAAATGGAAGGAATGAAAGAATCAAAGATTTTATAAGGGCAGCACAGAAATTAAAAAAAAAAAAAACTTTGGTTTCCAACCTTGTAATGCATGTTGCTCACTTCACATTTTTTGGCTATTAATCAACAGAGAAATTTTGTTTTCCAGCCTCAATACTTTCCACAGCTGACCAACAGTAACACCTCACCAGCACCTGAACTGAAGAGTAAACACAGGCACAAACATGACCATCACCTACCCAACATCTGACCCCGGGACTGGTGCAAATGTGTTTGGTAGGGCAAACGTGTTTTCAGTGGAATGACTTGATGTGTTTATTTCAAACAACATAGAAGTTTAGCTTTTTTTAACACATACTGTATTAAAACTATTAAAGTTATATATACAGTGGGTACAGAAAGTATTCAGACCCCCTTAAATTTTTCACTATTTGTTATATTGCAGCCATTTGCTAAAATCATTTAAGTTATTTTTTTTCCTCATTAATGTACACACAGCACCCCATATTGACAGAAAAACACAGAATTGTTGACATTTTTGCAGATTTATTAAAAAAGAAAAACTGAAATATCATATAGTCCTAAGTATTCAGACCCTTTGCTCAGTATTTAGTAGAAGCACCCTTTTGATCTAATACAGCCATGAATCTTTTTGGGAAAGATGCAACAAGTTTTTCACACCTGGATTTGGGGATCCTCTGCCATTCCTCCTTGCAGATCCTCTCCAGTTCTGTCAGGTTGGATGGTAATCGTTGGTGGACAGCTATTTTTAGGTCTCTCCAGAGATGCTCAATTGGGTTTAAGTCAGGGCTCTGGCTGGGCCATTCAAGAACAGTCACGGAGTTGTGTGAAGCCACAGCTGTGTGCTTAGGGTCATTGTCTTGTTGGAAGGTAAACCTTCGGCCCAGTCTGAGGTCCTGAGCACTCTGGAGAAGGTTTTCGTCCAGGATATCCCTGTACTTGGCCACATTCATCTTTCCCTCGATTGCAACCAGTCGTCGTCCTGCAGCTGAAAAACACCCCCACAACATGATGCTGCCACCACCATGCTTCACTGTTGGGACTGTATTGGACAGGTGATGAGCAGTGCCTGGTTTTCTCCACACATGCCGCTTAGAATTAAGGCCAAAAAGTTCTATCTTGGTCTCATCAGACCAGAGAATCTTATTTCTCAATATCTTGGAGTCCTTCAGGTGTTTTTTAGCAAACTCCATGTGGGCTTTCATGTGTCTTGCACTGAGGAGAGCCTTCCGTCGGGCCACTCTGCCATAAAGCCCCGACTGGTGGAGGGCTGCAGTGATGGTTGACTTTCTACAACTTTCTCCCATCTCCCGACTGCATCTCTGGAACTCAGCCACAGTGATCTTGGGGTTCTTCTTACCTCTCTCACCAAGGCTCTTCTCCCCCGATAGCTCAGTTTGGCCGGACGGCCAGCTCTAGGAAGGGTTCTGGTCGTCCCAAACGTCTTCCATTTAAGGATTATGGAGGCCACTGTGCTCTTAGGAACCTTAAGTGCAGCAGAAATTTTTTTGTAACCTCGGCCAGATCTGTGCCTTGCCACAATTCTGCCTCTGAGCTCTTCAGGCAGTTCCTTTGACCTCATGATTCTCATTTGCTCTGACATGCACTGTGAGTTGTAAGGTCTTATAGACAGGTGTGTGGCTTTCTAATCAAGTCCAATTAGTATAATCAAACACAGCTGGACTCAAATGAAGGTGTAGAACCATCACAAGGATGATCAGAAGAAATGGACAGCACCTGAGTTAAATATATGAGTGTCACAGCAAAGGGTCTGAATACTTAGGACCATGTGATATTTCGGTTTTTCTTTTTTAATAAATCTGCAAAAATGTCAACAATTCTGTGTTTTTCTGTCAATATGGAGTGCTGTGTGTACATTAATGAGGAAAAAAAATGAACTTAAATGATTTTAGCAAATGGCTGCAATATAACAAAGAGTGAAAAATTTAAGGGGGTCTGAATACTTTCCGTACCTACTGTATATTCTGGAATCTAATATTCTACATATACAGTGGTCCCATAAGTATTTTGAAATTTAAACCACACATAGAAGTGTATATACTGTATATACATTTAGAAATGTATTAATGTTAAAAGTTATTAGTGCATTAGAAATTATAAATTTGTGACCAAAAATCAATTAGCCATGTCCGATATCTTTTTAGTAGTATCCTTTCAATGGTATAAGTCTATTTCACATGTCTGGCGTCAGCACTGGCCAATGCATTGATCTAAGCTTCAGCGTTACCCTGGCACTACATTACTCGTTGGTTGAGCCTCGTACAGCCTTGAGGTGACTTTGGGTGTGTTCCAATTCACTTTTAGATTATGACGGGTGGATTGCGCCACTTTCAAGGCTACCCAGAAGAAGGAGCAGTCTACCCTTCCATCGCTGTCAGATGTGGCTGCGTTTAACTACACTTTAAGACATACACTCATGAACTTTACTAAGCACTTTCCCTGCAGGAATCCCCTCCGCCATTTTGTTTGTGTTCAACTTCGTCAAATGGACGAGGTAAGTTTATTTGGACAGACCCTCAACCCCTCAATTTTCGAAAGAGCGACTCATATTTCGAGAGACTCATATGCATACCACAGTGCAACACAATTGTGATGTCAGAACAACAACTTACAGTTCTTGAGTTTGCTTAATTTACGCACACCTGATCAAGGGCTTAGGGCATTCCATTTTAACTAGGGCTGTCAATAGATAAAAAATTTTAATTGCGATTAAATGCCCACAAAAAGAAGACTTAAACGCAGCCTGTGTCTGCGTATAGCAGAAATGTATTTAAATATATATTTGAACAAAGTACGTCTAATTGTCTTAAAACACCTGACACACACGTCGTCTCTGTTATTTACTGGAACGCATAGGAAACAAACACCAAAACTCAAGCACTGAAATGGCACTGATTTAACTGTGCAGCGCATCCGTTAGGCGCAGCATGAGAGCAGTTTGACCAGTCTCCCGCACCATGCTGATGAACTTGCTTGACACCTTCTCCACTCTATTGAAGTGATAACCACCCCAAGTCGCTTGACCCATTTTAATTTGACACGAGCATGATATCTGTACATAAAGGCTCTGAACCAGATTGAAAAGACCATGTAAACTAAAGTGTACTGTACACCACTATAAAAATTTACCATGCAGTTACTAGCACTGTAGAAATATTGGGTAATAAAAGGGCAAAATAAGTCAATTTAAATTATTAATATTAATATTGTTAAATACAGTGTATTCAAAAACATTATTATTTGTTTCTGTCCTTTATTTTTTTATTAAATAGAATTCGTTCAAGGCCCTACTCATTGTATCTTTGTGTGTTGGAGATCTTATTTATTTATATTTATTTAAAATACTAATTATTCCTGTGGTATAAAACGATGTGGCACCAAGATAGGCTACTAAGGGGACCCTTGGGTTTTTATGTGTTCTCCATCGGGCCTGGCCATTAATATTGTATCACTCTACATAGCCCATTATTTTACAAAATATTAAGCTGTACCTCAAAACATTAAAGAGCAATTTAAGATGATGATTTCAGACTACTTCTTCTCAGTGTGTTTTTTTTCCCAACATCACTGCTAATGATGCTTTCTAACACAATTGAAATTGTAATTGTCTGTTATCTAAACCTAACCAAAATGTGACTGAAAACTGAAAATAATAATAATTATAAAAAAAATGTAAAATTAAAAAAATCAATGCTAACTTCCTGCAACAAAAATAAGACACAAAATTCAGCCTCCGGAATAAAAAATAAAGTTTGTTGACCCATTCAGTTGTCAAGACATTTACTTTCTGAGTTTGCTCTCTTTACAACATAACCCAATCACTTTTGTACACTGTAAAATATATCCCGTTAAATTACAGAGAAAAACACTGGCTGCTGGAAATTCACTGTAAAAAATAATGTGACAAATGTTTTCAGTTTTACAGGATGCCTGTATATACAGGCATATTTACATATGTATATGTAAAATGTGCCTGTATGTGTATATTTATACATTTTAAGTGATTTAATGTAAAATACCTATACTTTAACTACCAAAATATTCCTTTTTACCTTAAAATGTAGCAATAACCACCACAAAATAATGCCACCTGCATTATTGTTGTGGTGGTTATTGCTACAACAATAATGCAGGTGGCACAGTGAAAGCCACATGATTAATCAGAGTTCATCATAAGCTCATACCATGTTCATAAAACATGGTCAATACTCATATTAGACAGTGCACAAGATCACACATACAAAGACAAAACAACTTCAGGGTAACACACGACACTAAATAATGCAAAAACATGAATATAGGAACCTTTTTCCTCGTCAAAGCAGAGACCAGGAGACGTTGGGATATTTTCAAGCAGAAGTTACTCTTTATTGAGAAACATGCTGTGCATCACTGTAGTCATCCAAGTCTAACTAAGGCAGTGTACATTGTAGTTTATATACATTCAAGGGGGGAGGGAACATACATTAGAGGTGGAGACAATCTAAACAAAGCATGCAAATGCAGTGCAGGAATCAGCCTGTTCCCAGCATACCCCAGCCCTATCTAATCAGCAATACAGTGTCATTCAAATGCATAGTGCCTAATCCAATCAGTATAACTATTCAATAAATGGGACAGGGGCTCCAAGAGCCATTAAAGACACAAGGTGAGAATCTCAGTAATCAGACTCATTAGACATACAATAAAGAGAAGAGGAACTGGCAGAAAACTCTTGCTGGAAACTTTGCTTAACAGAATCATTCATCTGATGTCATCATCTTTACCTTAAAATGCTAAATACATGTACTTCACCTTAGTATTTCATGTGATGTTATGTCAGGATGTAGGATCAGCAGATCTTAAACAGATTCTTAAATTTGTAATCCCACAGTCCCCCCTTTGAGAGTTCTAATAAGTCTCATATAATACAAATTTAAACCTTCTATACTCTATACTATAACCTATGTTTGTTAACTTAAGTCCCATCTTCCAGTCATGTAACTTGAAATAGTTACAGGCACATATATCTTATTCTGTGTCATGTCTGACATTTACATGTGTTGTTCTTTTACTTGAGTAAACTGTTGACACACATATACAACACAGGGTGGTAACATGTTAACATAACATGTAGCCCAAGCGTGGATGTTTTAAAAGTCCATGGCAAATGAATAGCTGTGGAGTGTGTTCCCTGTAGAGTCCATTTCCAACACATTTCCATGACTGTTCCAAGTTGCTCAGATGATTCTTTGTCATTGTGCAACTCTGAGTTGCTCAGATGACTCTGTCGTCATGAAGGTTGTTCATGGATATCTGAGGTGACCATGTGAGGTCTAAGGCAATGCATTCTGTATTCTGATAAAAACCCATCAAACCACATGCGGTACAGTGGTCATATCCTCTAGCACCTTCTCTGGAGTGTCAGCTATTCCACTGTATGCTGCAGCTGATGACAAATCTTTCAGTGTACTCACTTACAGTTTCATCCTTCTTCTGTACACAACTAGTGATCTTTGACCAGTCCACCTTTGGTCTCTCAATTCGCCTTTGCTGGAATGCTGAAACTATAAATGCATAACATCAATTACTCAAAGAAATGCATAATACATATTGGAGGAGGAAATTCACTACTTATAAGTTGCCCACTATGAACACAATTAACACATTAAGCTTTTTCCTTGAAAATAAAACACAGTTATGAAGAAAACACTATGAGAATTAAGACACTGATATTAAATGACCAATAAAGTATGCATACAAGCAGGTCAGGCCGAATATGAAGTCAATGCGCTTTCAACTTTTAGCGTCATAGAAAACTGTTATAAACGCTTAACATAAAAATATTGTCTTTCCATTTTGTTTACGTTGCGTTGTCTTAGCCTTAGATGCTGTTGATGACAAGAAAATGTGCGAGAAAATTGTGGTTGTTAGGCTATTTTAGTAGGATTAAGCCACGTAAAGCGTTAATGTCCAGCGACGCGGCCGTAACGCATTGCTTTCAATGAGAATTGAGAAATATTTAATGTCAAACCTCCACTGAGGCAAAGGGCATGGGAATTTTGTCTTCACAAAATCACATATTGGGGTATAATTTTGTCAGCATAACATAATATATGTTGGTATATTTTCAATTTGAATAGCATAGCATAGCTATAAAGTGACTCCTAATCCCAAACAATTTCTCAATATAAAACAATAAAACACCTAACGGAGCCAGACGAAAAAGTCACAGTAACTTAGATGTCAGTTTGGCCTTTATTCATATAAAACAGAGTAAAAAGCAAAATGACAGGATTGAGAGTCTCAATTTTACCCCCCTTTCCACCAGCACGAACCGGGTGCTACAGAGCTAGTGCTAGTGCTAGTTCGGAGTTGGTTCAACTGACGAGCCTTCTAAGAACTGGTTAGCCTTTCCACAGGCTAGAGAGCCAGCACAGAGCCAGGGCTTATGTCACTATATACGTCTCATATTTCACAGCAAAGCTAGCACTGCGGTGCCAAACACAAACACACCAAGCTTGTTCGAGATGCATTGGCTTCCCGCAGAGCAATCGGCACGTGACATCAAAGCACCGCGAGAACGTTCCAAAAGTACAAAGAGTCGTATGCTATACAAACGCTCCCGTGGACCCGCGGCACTCCGATGTCACCCGCCGAATCGGTCCGCGCTGTTCTGATGCATCTCGAACAAGCCTTCCATCAACAATCGCGGATGCTCATGGCTTTGCAAACATACATCGGCATCCAAACCTGGCTCGCCGTAATTTGTATATAGACGGAGATTACAATCGAGCTGCTATTAGCTCGATTAGCTGCCATTTCAAAAATGGCGGTCACAAGTTTCTTGTTGGTCATGATAACCCCGCTCCCAACCCCTGATGCAAGCAGTTCTTACTTCTAGCCCAGCAATGTTTTGGTGCTACTTATGAACCACTTTTCCTGGTTCGGAGCTGGTGCTTTGGGTGTCGAAAGACAAAGAACTGATTTGAACCTAGGCTCTTGCTCCGAACCAGCACTCAAATTGTCTTGGTGGAAAAGGGGTATTTGAGACCGGGGTCCATGTACAGTCCGTGTACTTTTGCGTCCATTCGTTTTTCCTTTTTTAAACCAGAAATGAAATATGGAAAATGCGGTTTCTTTGTTTTTTAATTTAACATTGATGAATATAATTAGCAGATACAAGCCAATTTTCTTTATGCAAGATTAATATTTTATTAAAAATAACATTAATGATATACAAGTTGTTATTTAATATGTAAAAATGCTAAATTTAATTTCCAGTGTTTTACGTCATACACACAGACGCTAAAGCGCCCTCTAGTGCCTTTTCCTCTGGCGTCAATAGAATGACTCGCTTCAAGAGCCTGCCTAAATGACATTGATTCATTTTCATTCATTAAATTACTATTATATTTGTACATTTATATTTTAACCTAAACATTAAATTTCTAAACCTTATAGCCTCTTGTTTAGCGCTCTAAACATGGTCGGTTCCGCTTGTGGTCTCAATCCGTCATTTTGCTTTTACTCTGTTTTATGTGAATGTAACAGGATTAGGGGATTGACAGCAGTGTTTGCCTATCAGTGAATAGTACCTCCTATTTAAAGGCTGATTGGCTGTTACCTGGGATGCGTCACGTCCGTTTTCTCCCTTTGTTTTGGCTGTGTTGACGGTGGCTGTGGGTAAGTGTGCTGTGTTTTAATATGGTGACTTAGACATTGTTGGCGTGCATAATCTGAAAACTGTTTTTTAATTAGAGTGCAGTTTCTATATTCTGGTGCTGCTGCCTTTTGTGCTGCTTAGTGGGTTGATGACTGTTTGCCTCTCAGGTATGCAATGTTAATAGCTCGTTGCTGGTTAGTATAAAGTGAGTATAGTATATTAACATTTTTTCTTGCCTAATTAGTATACATGACTTCCTGTACCCCAGGTGGTAGCGGTGGGTATGACTGTGACAAGCCCGTGCCTATGAAGCATTGTATTCGGCGTGATATCCTGATGGTAAGTGTTTTAAAGGCAATTTATATCTGGGTGAGCATAATATTATTCTTTTTAACATCTCCTTTGTTCGATGTAGGATTCTCCCTCTCGTTCTATGTTGTGATTGTTTGCTGCCGTGATAGTTTATTGCCGTGATTGTTTGCTGCTTGTGAGCACTTGCTGCTGTCTTCGCGCTGTTAACAGAGCGGCGGTCCATACAGCCGCGCCGACGAAGTCATCAACGTTTATTAAAGGGGACTGCTGGTTGATTCTGTACGTGCCTTTCTAGTGCCCTGCTTCACGTTTTGGTTTATTTTATTAGTTATCATGGTTAAATCATTTAACCTTTTTCTTTTTCTTTAAGTTTGTGGACATTTGTTTGATTATTGCTTTGATTTTTTTTCTTTTAGTTTCACAAAAAAAAATAAAAAATCTGTCGATATGTGCATGTTTAATCTATGAATGCAATTCAAATCGTGTGGTGATCTACTGTATAAAAGTTGGCGTTTGTAACAATTTCAGGTGATTAGCTATCTGATTTTCTGGTTACGTTGCTTCTCCTCACTTCTGTTTGTTGATACCACTTATGTGAGGAGTTGCTGCTTTCTGATGTTCATATTGCCATTTCTGCCCAGTTTATTTTCAGTTTCTTTGATTATTGCAGGAGCTGGGGTCCCACGGGTGGTTGATCTTCCTCTTGTGGTGGTTCTCCTTCATCCTGTGCTGTGCGGTGTACACCTTGAGTGTTTGATAGTGTGATTAGAGTGCACGGGTGTGTGTGCGCGTGGAAGTGTGCTCTTGTGAAACCAAACTCTACATTGATCCCAGCAATGCAAAGACTCCGTCTTTGTTTTACATTACATACACAAATACATACACAAACATACTACCTCAAGTTGGTTTGTTTGATATCTTCTCTTTTTGTAATTTGTGTTCTTGTGTTGAAGTGGGGTTTCGTGTATTTTCTGTGATCCTTGTTTTGTATTTTAACTTTTGTATTAATAAACATTTTTTTTTTTTTTTTTTTTTTAAATAAATATCCTGTCTCTGGCCTCATTTTGAGGGAACCGAACTGTGCTATCTTCCCCAATTTGGGTGGTTTGAGTATTTTTTCCCTGGGGTAATCCTTAGGGTGGCGTAGTCGGACTTCATTATTAGTGAACACAACCTTGGGCTGTGTCTGAAATTACACCGCCCCGCCACATGAATAGAGGCCAAAACTATCTAAATTACTGACTTTTTTGTCTGGCTCTGTTAGGTGTTTTACATAGTTTATTGAGAAATGTTTGGGATTAGGAGTCACTTTATAGCTATGCTATTCAAATTGAAAATATACCAACATTTGTTATGATGACAAAATTATACCCGATTATGTGATTTCGTGAAGACAAAATTCCCATGCCCTTTGCCTCAGTGGAGGTCTGACATGAAATATTTCTCATTTCTCATTGAAAGCAATGCGTTACGGTTGTGTCGCTGGACATTACGCTTTACGTGGCTTAATCCTACTAAAACAACAACCAGGGAGAAAACTACATTTTCACCACATTTTCGTCATCACTAGCATCTGCTATAACTGCAACGTAAACAAAATGGAAGGTGGTGTTAATTTTGTGAGACGAGATGAAATATGTTCGTCAACGACCTTTTTTTCATGACTAAAGCCGAGTTCAGACTGCCGATTTTCAAAGTAGTCGGGTCACTGTTCTTTTCACACTGCATGAAAAGAACAGTGCTATATTGGCCAGCATTCAGTCGCTGCTGTGTTCAAACTGCACGATGGATCGGCGATAGAAGGTTTCACACTGCATGACTTTACAATAGGAAGAATCGCCGACAACTCTGTCTGGCACGCAAACTACGTTCACAACCAAACACAGCGAGATGTGACAAGGAAACAACACGATATCACGCGTGCAAGACCGGAGTTATATTATTAAAAACGGTAGCCCGCAAGAAGCTTGCAATACGAATTGCCTGTGCGCTGATTTGCAGCGAAAACAAGAAAAAGAAAATATGGAGGAGGAAATGGTTGGGGAGACTCTGGATTGTGTGTTCTGCAACGAGAGTTGGAGGTAATAAATAACTTTTCAATGTGCTGCTGTTGCGGATGGTCAAGCAAAGTTGTGCTTTGTTCTGTTTGATATAATGTAATGTTTATCTGAAACGAAGCCATGCTTGCTGATATTGTAGTCTATAACTCCTCCCCGAACTCCCCGCTGCTCTGTATCTTGCTCTCTCATTGGCTGTCAGTCATCGCCGATGTAGTTTTCAGTCAGAACACTTTTCACCACTGCAGGATTTTGAATCGCCGACAGGTCCAGATATTTAGCATGCCAAATATCTCCGGGTGTCGGCGACTCGTCGGCGATTCTCTCAGATCGCGTCTTGTTCATCACACTGAGTGATTGTCACTCGCGTGAACGAGCACCGATTTGCCTGTGATTTCGGGCATTTGTCGGCGATTTCTCAAAACCTGTCGGCGAGCCAAAATCGGGGAAAAATCGTGCAGTCTGAACTCGGCTTAAGACGAGACGATGACAAGACTGCACCACTGTCCAAAAACGCTGACTAAGACTAAATTAACATGCTTATGTTGACAAAAAAAGACGAGACAAAAATGTTTTGTATAAAATAAAAACAAAGATAAAAATCTCCTTTCATTTTCGTTTACAATCGTCTCTGCTTTTTCATCAGCTGTTACGCCTTTAAAATATTCAGAACGAGTTCGGGGCTTCGCGCTGTTGCTCAAGTTACAGGTCTCATACGCCTTGTGGCTGCAACACGAAACTGCTGAACACACAACAGCCAAAGCGAACACGAGTGACGAGTGACGAACGACGACGACATGCTAGGTCGAAGGAAGAGGCTCGATATTTGGTCGCATTTTAAGTACAATGATACTGACAAAAAGTCAGAATGTGTCATCATAACGACGGGAAACACTGCGGCAAAGAATTTCGGGGGAAAACACCACCAACCTTAAACGACATCTAAAGGCTATACACCCACACATTCAGGTAAGTTAACCTAAATTAACGTCTCATAGCTAATGCCTGATTTTAGGCATCTACGCTGTAAATCAAACCAGTTAGCTATGGTGTGTTTGGCATATTAAGCAGGTTAACTTATATATATTTTATGTTAACTACTATTTTGCCACATGCATGTGTGGGTCTTCACATCACGGGCGCGGAAAGTGGGGGTGCTGTAAATGCATGTTTGTTCATTAACATTTATTTGTAATAAACACTCTGAGTTGGCCATTTAAAAAGTTTTATTTTTATGTTAAATTATGTAAGGGATAATGTAGAGCGAGGCGGTTGTTATAGTTAATACAACCCCAACAGGCTGATTAGGACCCCGACGCGAAGCGGATCCCGCTTATTACATTGCTACCTACCAAATAAATGAATAATTTGACACAAAATGATGATTTAAAAAGGAGTTTATTGATTTAAAAACGATTGTATTGGTTCTGCTAAAGAAAATAGTGCGCTCCGTCTCTACGGTTAGAATCCTGTGTGTCCATGGCAACGCTGTTTTTCATGGCAACGGTGTGTTATAGTTAGCAGTGGTCTGTTATCGAGAAATAAAATGGTGTGTGCGTAGAAAGAATTCGTCCACATGCGAAAAAAAAAAAAAAGCACCCCCAACCTGAAACCTCTTCCCACACCCCTGTCACAGACACGCCAGGTTCCAGCACCCTCCAATCACAGCGCACACCATCTCCTGAGTTCTGATCACCGCCACCTGCACCTCATCAGCACACTCATCACCAGCACTACTTAAGACACACTCACACACAGTCACATTGTCCGGTCTCGTTTGCATCAAAGGACTTACCTGAATGCTTACCTCAAGGACTCCTCTTGCTACTTACCTGTACTCCGGGTTTCCTAGCTCCTCTCCTCGATTCCTATCTGGCGTGAAGTGTTGTCTGAAGTCATCAACTCCATTCAGCAAGTATCATTCTCCATTGTCACTCTGCAAACACAAAGGACTGTGTCATTCTCCATATCACTCGTACATCACCAAAGTGCATCTGCTACTCACCTGTCTGCATCGTTATACTCTGCTTGTGTTCAATAAACAACCTGTTATTCCTATCTTCTGTCTCCTGCCTGGTCCTATTGTAACAGAAGACCGGACCATAACAGCGGAATACAAGCATGAGTCAACCCGATCCTTTCCAAGAGCTGGTAGATGCTTTTTGCCGCACATTTGCAGTACAACCACCGGTCCCAGACCCACCACCAGCTCCAGCACCCATCATCACTTCCGCATCCACCGCCACTTCTTCTTCTCCTGTAGCGCACTTCAGTCCCATGGCCCAACCGGCGCCCTACGCTGGTGCGGCGGAGGATTGTAACGGCTTTCTTCTGCAAGTGTCTCTGATCCTGGAGATGCAACCGCACTTATTTCCCACCGAACACTCCAAGGTAGCGTACATTATCTCTCACCTTTCAGGCGCTGCATTGGGCCGATTCTATCTGGTCACAGAAGCATCAAGTAACACACACATATGCTGGCTTCGTTGAACACTTCAGGGAAGTGTTTGGAAAACCATCCTGGGATTCATTCATTGGTGAGAAGCTTTACAGATTAAAACAAGGAAAGTTGTCTGTTAACGAATATGCTTTACAATTCAGAACCCTGGCTGCCCGGAGTGGATGGAATGAACAAGCGCTGTTGACGTCATACCGTCAAGGTTTGGATCCTCAAGTGCGGTGCATTCGCTGCATACGAGGATACCATCGGGCTCGAACGTTTCATCCAGCTGTCTATATGCTTCGCCACTCGTATGCAGTCGTGTCTCGAAGAGCACCAGGGTCAGAGTCTCACTAACACCATCCTCTGCCGCCCAGAATCAGTCAGCACTCCAGAACCAGTTCCTGAACCCATGCAAATTGAATCATCTCGGTTAAGTTCTGAGGAAAGACAGAGAAGGCTGACCCAGAATATCTGCCTCTACTGCGGTTTACCAGGACATGTACTCTCCTCATGTCCTACCCGTCCTGCACGTCCTATGGTGAGTGCCATTTCAACTCTCCAGACTTCAAAGCCACTCACCACGACGATCACACTTACTGCCGCTGATATTTCTCTTCCAGTATGTGCCCTCATCGATTCTGGGTCAGCGGGAAACTTCATCTCCGGCGCCCTCTGTCAGCAACTCAACATCAAGACCCAGATTACACCTAAAGCTTACCAGATCCAAGCCATAACTGGAAAACCTGTAAGTCGAAGACATGTCAACCGGATTACGAAACCCATCCACATTCAAGTCGGCGTTCTTCATCAAGAATTCATTCAACTACTGGTTCTGGAGGGTCCACCGCTGACGTGATTCTAGGGCGCCCGTGGTTGCAGCTTCACGATCCATCCTCTCTTGGAACACTGGGGAAGTCCTGAAGTGGGGCGACCATGCTTCTCCGAGTGTTTCTCCAACCTGCCTGTTCCCAAGTCTCCTTGCTCCAATCCGTTTCAGTCTGTGCAACGTCCATCGAGAGCCCGCTCGAGAAGCGATCTGTGGACATTCCGACCTGTTACGCCCCCTTCAGAGACGTATTCTGCCCCAAGAGAGCCTCCAAGCTGCCTCCACACCGGCCATGGGACTGCGCCATCGACCTGCTTCCGGGTGAGTCAGTGCCACGGGGTAAAATTTACCCCTTATCCATCCCGGAGGAGAAGGCCATGGTGGAGTACATCGAGGAGGCTTTGGCTCAAGGATATATCCGACCATCCAATTCCCCTGCTGCTTCCAGCTTTTTCTTCGTGGCCAAGAAGGACGGAGGCTTGCGGCCCTGCATTGATTACCGTGCTCTAAACTCCATCACTGTCAAGTTCCGTTATCCCCTTCCTCTCGTCCCTGCGGCCTTGGAACACCTCCGCGGAGCCACTGTGTTCACCAAGTTAGACCTCCGCAGCGCCTACAACCTGATCCGAATACGTGAGGGGGACGAATGGAAGACCGCCTTCGTCACGCCCACTGGCCACTACGAGTACCTGGTCATGCCGTATGGCCTGGCCAACGCCCCCTCCGTATTCCAGGACTTCATCCACGAGGTGCTCCGGGAGTTCCTCCATAAGTTGTGCTGGTTTATCGACGATATCCTGATATACTCCGGAGTATGGCCAAACACCAACGCCACGTTGCGGAGGTCCTGCAACGCCTGAGGGCTTTCCAACTCTATCTCAAAGCCGAGAAATGCACCTTCCATCAGCCCTCAGTGCAGTTCCTTGGATACAACATCGATCACAGTGGCATCCGGATGGACGAGGGGAAGGTGGAAGCCATCAGAAACTGGCCAACACCCACCACGATCAAAGAACTTCAACGTTTCCTCGGATTCTCCAATTTCTACCGAAGGTTTATTCACAACTACAGCTCCATAACCAGTCCACTCACCAGTCTTCTCCGCCATAAGCCCAAGTCTCTGTCCTGGACCCCAGCTGCCACCGAAGCTTTCGAGACACTCAAGCAAGCCTTCACGACCGCTCCACTCCTGGTACACCCGGATCCCGACAAGCCCTTCGTCGTGGAAGTCGATGCCTCGACCACCGGAGTTGGAGCGGTCCTTTCACTGCAGCAGGGGAACCCGAGCCGTCTCCATCCATGCGCCTTCTTCTCCCGTAAGCTCAACCCGGCGGAGGTGAACTATGACATCGGCAATCGGGAACTTCTAGCCGTCAAGTTGGCTCTAGAGGAGTGGAGGCATTGGTTAGAGGGAGCTCAGCACCCCTTCGTAGTACTGACCGATCACAAGAACCTGGAATACCTTCGAGCCGCCAAGAGACTTAACCCCAGACAAGCCCGATGGGCCCTCTTCTTTACCAGGTTCAATTTCACCATCTCCTACCGCCCTGGTCCGAAAAACGTCAAGGCTGACGCTCTGTCCCGAATCCATGCTCCTGACGAGGTCAGTA